>PYAF01006018.1:37467-47855 GCA_007407185.1 Glycine tomentella | reverse complement strand
ATCAAGGATTTGAGTAAGTTTATTTACTTTAATAATGACTATTTTAAAAGTTATATATTTCTAATTAGTTGATATTGTAAAAGTTTTTACACTACTAGTGTATACTACACAACCATTAAACTCTTTAAGAAGTTATTATCTTTAGTTTTCAGGAAAAAATATTAAGGGCAGTGTATTCAATTAGAATTTTAAAGGATATTAAAAGATTTTTTTTGTAAAAAAAGTCTTGAGATATTCAATCAAAGACTATTAAAATTTTTAAAGAAATTCAATAAAATTTGTTGGTATTTAATTAAGATTTTTTATAATGTAAAAATGTCTTATGGTATTCAAAAGTATATAAAATTCAATAGATTCTTTTTTAATATGAATTTTATATGACTTTTTAATAGAAAATACACATCAAATAATCTTACTCAAATCCTTGATATTTCACGAGACTTTCTTACTTTTCTTACCAATTGACAAGTTTTTCTTTTTCCATCATACAAAATCTAATGTCTTTTTGTTGAAGGCAATAAACATTTATAATTTTTCTTACTCTTTCAACTAATGGATAACATGTCTTGGAACGTTGATATGAGATATCTTCTTGATTCTTTGAATTTGTAATTAGGATATCTTGATTATGTGCTTGTACATATAAATAAACGTGAATATATATATATATATATATATATATATATATATATATGAACATGAAAAATATATAGTTTTAATGAAAATGAAAAGTTGATTCATGAAAACATGGATAAATATATAAGTAAAATTTGAAACAATTGTTCAACATATTTTTTGTTTGGTGAAATTGTTATTGTGAGAATTACTACAAATATTCATACTACATGTAGACATTGTGGTATACAATTTTTATAAAATTAACATGACTAATGATTGAAGGGGAATAACTCTATTATTTTTGTAAATATGTTAGAAAAAATTGATTTGTTATGTAACAAGTTTAGAGTTCCTCGTATAATATGAAATTTATTTAAAATGTTGTGAGAAAAATTCATGTATCTTTATAAATAATTTTGAAATATTTTTTTAAATTCACAAAGTCCTTTCAAATATTAAAAATCCATAATATTCTTTCAAATTTTATAATTCATATTTTATAAATCCATTAAATTCCGAACTATAAAATCTTAATCATAAAAATCTTTAAAAAAATCTTAAAATCATTTACATTCTTACAAAGTTTTTTAAAATTCACAAGATTTTTTTCTCCAAAATAATTTTTTTAAAATTCTAATCCAATTTACCCCTAATATTATTTTCTGAAAATTTATTTACAAATACTAATATGTAATTATTATTAATTAGAAAAAAAACTTTATCTGTAAGAAACAAAATATCGAGCCATAATATCAGTGTCACTGGTCGTTGTACCCAAAAAAAAGTCCAAAATAAGTTAGTGTTTAAATTCTTGAATAATTAACGCATTTCCATCACACTTCCCTGTCGGCTATAAGCTTTTCAAAAGTTAATACTATATTTCGTGACCGTTTCTTTAAAGTTATGAAAAAATAATTAGAATATAATTAATTTTAAAATATTTCATATAATTAAAATATACATTTAAATCAATCTTGAGTATAAATTTTACTTTAAAAATATATAGGATGTAAGAAATTAATAATTAATATAAAACAAACAAAGCTTTTTTTTTGGTGAAAGATTGGAAAAAAACTCCAAAATTATTCATTAAAAATTGCGTGAAAATACAATAAAAAAATTACATCAGTCAAAATAACATTTCAAATAAAATGAGGAACAATCTCAAAAGTTACATTAATTGTCTATCTAAGGATAAATAGAAAAATTGATAAGATCATCCTCAACTTGATTCCCTTCTTGAAGATTATGATTCCGCAATAAAGTATCACCCTTCATGGAATACTCATAACAAACAAACCTTTCATTCAACATTACAAGCATTTATCAACAATTAACAATAAATTATTTTTTTTTTAATAATCATGCAACTTCCTACATTGATCAGAGGGATAAATAAATAAAACATTTCCAAAATTTTAATACAAAATTTATTAGTTACTTGCATCTTTTTCTAGTCAATTCTTGTTTGATATGTCATTTTCTTGTCATTCATGTTAAAACAAATACATTATTTTATAATAAAAATATTAATTTTATAATAATTATTTTACAAGTTAAATATAAAATAATAATTAATTAGTTAATAGTGTAAAAAATACTAACTATACATCAAAATTATAAAAAAAAAGTCACTTGTAATTCATGCATGATCCAAAAAGAGATGAAGTTTGTGGAGATATTTTTGAAATTTAGTAGAGTCAAAAATCTTATTTACGGTGATTTAAAAAAATAGAAGCAAAATCTAAAATAATGTTACAGGATTTATTTATTTAAAACAGAAGAGAAATTTAAAGTGCTATGCAGTAATCATGGATCCAAACTCCAAACACCTCTAAATTAGGTTGGACATTTGTTTTATGCACTGTCACTGTTGAATCATGCACTTTTCATTATTTTGGGGATGTTCATCCCAAAATGTAAATTAGGTGCAGGATCCAAATAAGGGAGGGGAGGAATTGTTTCACCAACACAGCCGTTTTGGATTGAATGATTATTGTTAGATACACTTATAAATTTCAAATGTATTTAGACCCATGATTAATTGGACCAAGGGGGATTGCCGATCCATTTAGTTGTTGAATGAGCTAGATTGTTAAAACTTAAAATTATTTGAACCTCATAAATAAGGGCTTTAAAATCCAAATATATAGAAGTTGTTTTGTTATTATTACTTTTTTTAATATATTATTGTAATTAAGAATTCATAACCTTTTTTTTTCTATAATAAGAATTCAAAACTTAAAAATATATTGTTGAATGATTTATTTAAATATAATTCTATGATATCAAATTAGATTAAAAAGTATATAATAAGTAATCCAAAACATATTTAATAAATATATTGTTGTAATTAAGAATTCAAAAACTTAAACACAAATTAAAATGTTAAAAAAATCTGAAATAAAAATAATGAGATTCAAAACTTTTGTTCAAAGATTAAAAACTCATTTTTTTTAAAAAAAATAAGAACTAAAAACTTAGTTAATCCTTAAATGTATTTTGCTTAATAACTTATTATGTATATAAAACTTTATGAATCCAAATACCAGATTGAAATCTTTTATTAAATAATGCAAGTCTATAAATTTCATATGGTCTAAATTAATCGATGTTTTATTAATTAACTTCATTTTAATATTGCACTTTTAAAAGTACAATATATATAGTTCATTATATGTTCAGTCTACTTAAAAATGGTGATACTTCCAAATTAATTGGATTGGTGATTGATTGGTTCATTGTGAAATGATCATTCATTTAGTTTGTTGGATGAGTTATTTGAGTACAATTTTTTTTATCATTACTATTGTTACGAAATATTCTTGTTAGAAATGATGATTAATATTTATAAAAAATTGTGAATACATATAATGTGTGTATTTCTCTTTTAACATGATTTATTTTATATTCAATGATTAATCGCAATTTGAACACCATAGACCACTTAGACTAAGAAACATAAGCTGTTATCACTTTTGTCAAATTAATTTTCTAAATATTATGATTAATTTTCAATCTTTTCTACTTATACTAATTCACTTTATATTTATGCATGTGATTTTTTTTTTAGAAAAGCATTTATGCATGTGTGATTAAGATAACCTAACCAGCAGGAACACCTTAATTAGAGCATACATCAACACCCATTAAAAATTTCATCTTCTACTGTATATTCTTTGACAAATAATTGATAAATCTATGGACTACAAAACTTTCAACTCATATCAATAACTTTAATGTTTCAAAACAAAAATTGAAGTCTAAGGAACAAAACTGTTGCATTTTAACATCAATTACTCATTTAGTCAATTAGAAAGTTGCAATGGATTATAAGAAATCGGATTATTACATGTTGTTGAATAATATTATATGTCCATGCCATGTTAAGGAGGGAAAGATAAGAACTTATCATCATTAGTTGTAGACTCATTAATTGTATATTATATTATTGAAAAACGTAAGAGAATGCAAATCTGATCCTAACGAGTATGTGATGATGCAACGGTAGCATTGTTATCATCTTTAATGCACCAGAATCTTTAAGGTTTAGGTATGCTTTGTTGTTCAAAAGATATTTAACGAGTGAATAATTACATATATACAAAATGATGAAAAATGTTTTTTTCTCTCCTAAGATTAAATTGTTTTTAACTTTTTTAAATATTGCAAGTTAACTAGCTAAGCCCAACTCACACTCAGAGTGGCTTTGCATGCATCCGAGCTCAACTAAAGTCAGTTAGACAGGATACCATAGTAATGCATGCACTTCAAAGTAGAGGATTCAAGTAATCTTAGCCATGCCATTCTTACCATAAAGTTCCAAAATATTCAATAATCATGGGACATGGTATGTTAGATTTACATTGTGGGAGCGCTCTCATATTAAGACAATATTTCATCACATTTTATACTAAAGGAAATCACTTTCATCATAGGTAAACTTTCTTTTTTATATATTGTTTCTCTACTTTTTACACACAAACTTGAACACATTGAAGCATATTTACAAATATTCCCACTAACTCAATCTTGTGGGTATTGAATGTTCAATGACTCATTTTGGTCATATATTTATTTACATAAGTGTTTAAGAATTATAAATGAAGTTATATATATTTGATTCATGAAAGTATAATATTATATGGATTAGCTATTAAAACTAACATTGCATATATACTTGTATGCCATCTGAGATAGAACTCTCAGACGGTCGACTCATCTTGAGGATACCGAGTATATAGCTGAAGCGACGTTCGACTTCCACTTCGACTGGGAAGGCGAAATGATGAGAAGTAGGTACTTTGAAAACATGATAAAAGAATTAGAGGAACATCATGACTTAACATACTAAACGCATACAATCATGCACCATGTATCATGTACAAGGGAGATAGGACTTAATCTGCACAACGATATAACAAAAAAGGATTAATGAGACTCTCACATATGAACGACATTGTCAAAGAGTACCATGAATATAAATAGAAATGAACTATATGGTTGATCTCAAATTTATGATTTGACAAAATTAGGAGAATTTATTAATCTTCTCTTCCTAATATTTTCCTACACGAACAATACTCATGTAAATTGATCGCATATATAGAGCGCATCCAGAGGTCTCAATTCGTTTGTTGGTGCCATTTTTATTTTTTTTACTTTAATAGAAAAAGCAAAAAGAGAAAATTGTGCTGTGCGTTCCTTTGCAATAAAGTTAACGACATATAGACAAAAAAATAAAAAATAAAAACTACGAGAGTTAACGTTTACACGGGACTACTTGTATTGGTTTGGGTTAAGCAAGCATGTTGACCAATGCCTTTACTACACAAGTTGACCCGTGCCGAGTACAGGTTTCGCACACGCTATCATTTATAGATAATATTCATAAGTCATAATAGTAATACACTGTTAAAAAAACAATTTATAGATAATAAACAAAGTATTACTAACATATCCATATAATGTAAATCATTTTATATAAGGAAAATATTAATAAGTGCCTTAAAGACCTGATTAAGAAATTTAAAATCTAAAGTTTTTATTCTAAAGTTTGATAATGTACTCTTCCATAATTTATAATATAACTCTTTTAATAAAAAAAAAATTCTATCTTTTGATTCTTTTATCAGTATTTGGATGCTGAATAACAAGAGTTCTAGCTATATATACTTTAAGCCCATTGTATTAATTAAAATTCATTAAAATGTATAAAATTAAAAGAAAGACTAGTTAAATTAAGAATAAAAATTACAAAAGTTTATGATTTTGAATAAATTTTAATCAATAATAAATGGTGTATAGCATTTTCTAGAGTTTTTTTACTCAAATAATATAAAAAATTAATCATTTATCCTAATAATATATCCAATTTTTTTTACATGGATGATACACTTTATTATTCAAGATGAGAAATTAATTTCTCTCAAATAGATTTCTCACTTTCAGCTTTTTTTTTGTTAAAAAATCGGTTCCTTATACTGCTTTGTATATATTTTTTTGTTTTAAATTGTTTTTGTATTTTAATTTTTTTAATGTTTTTGTGTTATTAATTGTTTATATTTATGTTTTTTTAAACTGAAAATAATATTATTTTGTATATGTTGTTTATTTTTTTTACATTTTATATTTTATCATTTTTAAGAGTTGAAATAGTTTGTATTTGCATTTTATTTGATTATTAAAATATATAATTAATCAATAACTTAATTGAAATTAAAAAAAAAACATAATTAGCCGGCCAACAAGTTGAGTTGAACTTAAGTATTTAAATTACAAATTAAATAGGTATGAAATTAAAAACAATAGAATAAAATATTTAAATTTAAAATAATACAACAAAATTTAAAAATACAATCAATATAAAATAAACTTAATGTTGTTGACGTGAGATTATATGGTGGGGGCATTTGTTTTTTGAACGGTTTGAACATTTTGTTTTTCATCTACTCGAATTTTAGTACCAAATGTCTAATTGAGTTAAATGTAATTTTTGGACATTCTTCACATTAAATTTTTGTCATGTTGCACAAACCAAGAAAACTAAGAAATGATCATTGCTCTAACATTGATAAATATGTGTAGTCATTGCTTAAATTAGTTGTTACTTTTTTTTTAAAAAGATTATCTACTTTGATCATGTTAGTTCTTGAGTTATTTATCTATTTTTATTTTTATTTTTTCCTCATCTTCAATCATGCAAATTATCTACATAAAACTGATTTCAAATTATGCCATTATGTCACCTATTTTAAAGAATTTATTTAAGGAATAACAACAACGTGCATGTTGTGTCATAGGAAGAAATTAACAACAATGATAAAAAGATTTATAGTTTTTTTAACCATAATAAAATTAATATAAAATTAACAACAACATATGCAAATTAAAATTTTATTTTTATATAAATTAATAAAAAAATTAAAAATTAGATTTAATTAATGAGTTTTTTTAAAAAAATTTAAAAAAATCACATTTAGAAATCAATTACTTAAGAATCGATTTATAAACGTATAAAAAAATATGTAATTAAGAAATCTATTTCTTAATTTAGAAATTAAAAAAAAAGGATGTTTCTCATCTTGAATAATGTTTTTTATCATCCATATAAATAATTTTTTAAATATATTATTTGGATAAATAATTAATTTTTTGTATTATTGATGTAAAAAACTCGCATTCTCCAATTCAAAATCATAATCAATAATTTAAATATTGCTTATGTAATTTGGTGTTTACCATACCAGGCACCCTTTGTGCTTGTGTTGATTTCTTTAATATATTTTTTTCTCTTTGGCCTTTTAAAAATAATTTAAATATTAGAAAATCCAATTGACTTATTAATTTATATCGTTAATTTATAATACTGCACATTCAAAACTTTACGCATTGTATCCAAAGCTCAATTTCTTACAAAATTATTTAATTAGAGGATAGTCACGCGAAATGAATGAATTTGTTTTCCCACTCTTTTATTAAAAGAATGCGCCGCCAAGCTAATCATTCAAGTTGAACCAACCAACCATTCTGTTAAACATGCGGAAACTATGTATTTAATTATAACTTCTTAACTATAAAGTATAAACACAAGTTTTTTTTTGCTTCTGAATATAAACACCAAACCTTACTTGATCTCAAATATATAAAAAAAACAAATAAGACACATTAATTAAGAAATCTAATTAACCTTGTTTTATTACATTAATCTGAAATAATCAAATTTTTATTACATCTGAAACCAATTTTTATTTTCTTTATATTTGAGACAAGAGGACTTATTTTTCTATAAACAATGAGTATCATAATAGAAAAATAACATTCGCGTGGCAAAATAGTAAAGTGAGGCTCTCTGGACGAAGCTGCATCTCAATTTCCTCAATCTTTTACATCGACACTCATTGTCAGAAAAACATAAAATTAAAAAAAAATAAAAAACATAAAATCTATAATTGAAAATGAGAGAGTAAGAAAGCGCGTCAACAGTGGCGACTAATCCATAATTCAATCGCGCTTTTTGACAACAACTTCTGCATATAAAAAAAGCATTCAACGTAACATTACCTCATCCGTCAAACTCCCAAGAAACCCTTCAGAACCTTCCTCACTCTTTTTCTCTATAAACCTAACCTAACCAAACAAACCCTTTTCATTATTCTTCATTCATTTATTTTCTTTCACTCACTCTCACTCATGGCTGAAGATGGGAACCACAACGATGTACCCTTACACAAATTCAAAGACAGCAATCCAAACCCTGAAGAGTTCGATGCAAAGGGTTACAGCCTCAGCGGAAAAATCATGCTTTCAGCCATAATCCTTCTTTTCTTCGTCGTTGTTTTGATGTTGTGTCTTCATATCTACGCGCGCTGGTACCTCCGGCGCGCTCGCCGCCTCCAGCTCCGGCGCCAACGCGAGCTCCGCCGCACCCAGCTCGTCTTCTACAACGACGACGCCACCCCCGCCGCCGTGTCACATGGCCTCGACGCCTCCATCCTCGCCACGCTCCCTGTCTTCACCTTCGACCCGGAAAAAACCGCGCCGGAGTGCGCTGTTTGCTTGTCGGAGTTCGAAATCGGTGAAACGGGTCGGGTCTTACCCAAATGTAATCACAGTTTCCACATAGAATGTATTGACATGTGGTTCCATTCTCATGACACGTGTCCTCTTTGTCGCGCCCCGGTTGAACGCGCGCCGGAACCGGAAGTGGTTGTTATAACGGTGCCCGATCCGGTTTCCGAAACCGGTTCAGGCGAAAATGAGAACCGAACCGGTTCTTCTTCTTCCTCTTCGGTTGGGTTGAGTAAGCCTAAGCCTTCGTTGGTTGGTGTGACAATTGAGGTGCCTCCGAGGAACGAGAATTTTCAAAACGAGTTGCAACCGAGTTGCGACTCGCCCTCGACTCAGTCCTCCTCGTTTCGGTCGCCGATGAGTCGCATGTTGTCGTTTACGAGGATGCTCGGCAGGGAAAAGAAGGGAAACGTGTCGCCATCGTCCGGAGGCGGCGGCGATTGTAGCTCCGCCGCGGAGCGAGGTGAGCGAGAGGAGACTCAGTGAGTCGGTGACACGGGTGCTGACGTGGCACTTGTTGTAGGCGGAAAAACTTTTGTTGTTGGCGCGTGGCTGTGTGGAATAGTAATGTTTCTGTATTTTATGGAGGCGGTGAGCGGCGCGTGAGTTAGGTGGCGCGAGATGCTGACGTAGAATGTTTTTGGGATGAACATAAATGATGTACTTATTCGTTGATATTTTTTTTCTTTATTTGTTGCTTATCTTGGGTTCCAAAAATAGTTAAATAGAATACGAAAATAGCAAATTGTAATGCTTGTGAACATAGAAACGAAAACAATTTCTTTCCTCTTATTTTGCTCTTTTCTGAATGAGTTATGTAATTGTTTTATTTTATTTTTTATATTTTAAAATATTGTCTAATCTTAATTAACATTATTTTGTCAAGTGGTTTAGTAATTGGTTGAGTACAGTGTTTAAATTTTTGTAAATTCAGGACCCTGTCTTCATTCTTAGGTATAATTTTCTTTACCATTAATTTCTTTAGTTTGTATCTAAATTTTTGTTTTGATACACCTTGTTGATGCTAATTTGTATGGAACAAAGCCCTGATTCTCACTCGTTAGTTTAGTTTGTGTAATTATTTATTTTTGAGAAGCAGAAATGCTAAACAATACTACATTCTTTAAAATGTTTTTTTTAATATATTAATTAATGGATTTATTCTGTGAATTACTATAAATTTTTGTGAGTTATATTATTTGTTTAATGATTTTTATTCTGTGAATTACTACATTCTTGATTATGGGTGAGATGCCCCTATTGAAGTGGTTGGGGTCTTGGATAGTGGTTTGACTTTGAATGGGTCTATCGGTGACATCGAGAACAGTTACGATTTCCATTACCACACATACTGAATGACAACTTTGATGGCAAAATTAAATAAATAATAAAAAAAATAAAAATTTAAAAAAATGGGACAGTTTGGAAACTATTTAAGAAAATGGGGCAGTCAAACACGCCGTAAAAAAAAAAAATCCGTCGTTAAATTGGTCGCTAAGCATTTGCGACCGAAAATTCCGTCTCTAACTCGGTTCCTAAGTGTTTGCGACCAAGAATTCCGTCGCAAAATGTGTTAGTGACTGAAATATTATATTTTTTAATTTTTTTTAAACTTAAATCGTTTAAAAATTTACATTATAATTTTGACAAATAGATATATCAAAAAAATTACTTACTCACTATTTATCATAATATAAATT
>PYAF01006018.1:3254-37367 GCA_007407185.1 Glycine tomentella | reverse complement strand
CTAATATTATTTATTTTCTAACAAATATATTGAATAAATATGATTAGCTAAATTATTTTTTAACAAATATATTTACTAAACATTATTTTCAGTAAAAAAAATGTCTATTCTAAATATTATTATGATGGTCATCGTAACAATTGAATTAAATAAAAATAGTTTTAAATTTTCAAATATTGATTAAATTTAAATAATGAAACTATAAATATTTATATTATTTTAAAATGTGACCACTTAATTTTACTATTATTTCCTAAATATTTTATATGATGAAATTTTAAAAGAAATAACATATTTAATAAAAATAAATATTGTTGATTGTTTCATATATAATTATGTTAAAAATGAAATTAAAACTAATTTATATTATGATAAATAGTGAGTAAGTAATTTTTTTGATATATCTATTTGTCAAAATTATAATGTAAATTTTTAAACGATTTAAGTTTAAAAAAATTAACAAATATAATATTTCAGTCGCTAACACATTTTGCGACGGAATTCTTGGTCGCAAACACTTAGGAACCGAGTTAGAGACGGAATTTTCGGTCGCAAATGTTTAGCGACCGATTTAGTGACGGATTTTTTTTATGGGCGTGTTTGACTGTCCCATTTTCTTAAATAGTTTCCAAACCGCCCCATTTTCTTAAATTTTTATTTTTTTTGTATTATTTATTTAAATTTGCCCAACTTTGATATATGTTCATGTCGATCTTATTCATCGATGAATAGGATATCCTATTCCTATTCAATATTCAATATTCAATATTAGCTGAAGACCAATTTTATGAACATTAGACTTTCAAATAATATAGACTTCAAAGTTGTTGTTAAAGATGTATCAAAAATGTGATTAGATATAATATAAAATTGATTTATATTGTTAATGTATGATTATTAAGTTAATCACAATTTTAATAATGGTATGGTACCTTGTTTATTAAATATTATTTTTATAATATTTAATTTTTTTTCAAAGTAAAAAATTACCATTGAAATGGTTCATATTTTAACCTCTTACAATGAAAAGATTCTAAAATATTTTTTCCGGTTATTTTTGTAAGAGGCAAATTAAAAATTATTTAATCATTTTCATAAGATTCAATTCACATTGTTGGGTGTGTTAATTATTTTTGACAAATAATCCTCATTAATATCATTTCTCTTAATTTAATAACTAGTTGGTTGAAACATTAATTATGAGCTCTTTATTAATGATAGGGGTTGTTTTGAAAGAAAAAAGGATAGATTTTTTTTTTAGTAAATGAACTAATTTTTTAATCTTTGATGAATTAGTTATTGAATCTTATATAAATAAGTAATCTCTTTAGTGACGTTTTCTCTCCTTTTCACGTATACCAAACCAAAGATTATCAATCAAATGTAAATAACGCCGAAATTTGGTCTCCTTGTTGGCTAACTCCAAGTTTATTTACATTTCGTTTGTTGTGAGGAGAAAAATAGAGGGGATGCCAAATAAAAAGAGATAAATTAGAGAAAAGAGAAATAAAGTGAAAAAATAGATTGTTTGGTTTAAGATAAATGAGTGAGGAATAAAATTAAAATAAAGTTGTTTGGTTTTAATGAAATGAAAGGAGAGAATTTAATAAATTTATAAAAATACTTTATACCCTTCACATAATTGGGACGTAGAATGTGCCATATGAGTAAACTTATTCAATTAAAATTACTACATAATAGACTAAATGAATGGATTTAATAAATTATATTTGGCAAATAATCAATTGTAGTGAAGGTAACATGAATTTTAAAAAACTTAATCGATTAGGTAAGGTCAATAATTGATTACATTTTTAATATATGCAGGTGTGCATATTTGATTTAGTGAAACTCATTTAATCAATTTTGAAATGTAAAAAAAATGATTATCTTGTTAAGTAAGAAGCATCAAAACGACAACATGCAGTCCACAATCAATTATTGATTTTGAAAAATAGATTAATTATAGTGACAATAGGTTTAACATGTAATCCATAATTGATTGTCTCATTTTTTTTTTATATGTGAAAATCGAAGACAGTGTAAAGATTTATAACAACTCACGCACTTTTATTCAATCAACTGAGTTATATCATTTGACATCGATTATCATTTGATTAACTGATTGACTGTTGTTATAGAGCAAAAAATATTTAATGTGCTTTCACATTAACAAAAGAAGAAAGGCAGACTTAGAGGAACAATGGGATGACCTTCAACTACCACATGGATGCAATCTTCAAGGAGCATAGACACTGGTTGATACAAAAAAATTTTATCAGTCGGGGCAAGAAATAATTTTAATTTGGTTAAAAAAAAACTTAAATATGTTTTTAGCCTCTAATAAATTAGTGAATCTTGTTTATGGTCTCTAATATTTTTTTATATTAAATGCCTAATGAAACTAAAGTTTTGTTTTTAGTTCTATTTATTTTGTTTAAGTCCTTCTAATATATATATATATATATATATATATATATATTCATTTTAATCCTTATAAAATTTTGTTCATTTTGTATTAGTTTCTTTAAAAATATTTGATAAAGGCTAATAACAAATGATCTATATATATTATAGGGACAAAAATGAAAAAACAGATATATAAAAAGGACAAAGAAAATAACAATGACCAATATTTTTTTTATATATTTAAGACTTAATGCAAAAAGAATTTTATTAAGGACCAAAAATAAAATTTATCAATTTATGGAAGACTAAACACAAAATTTATAATTGTCATAAAATCATGGAACCAAACTGAATCAAATAAATAAATTAAATGATCAAATTAAACCTAAAAAATAAATTAAATAACAAAAATAATAATTAAACTTAAAAATTAAAAAGATAAAGTAATAAATTTCATATCAATTTATTCTCTTTATTTTATTTTTTATATGTTATACATTCATTTTTAAAAAATTATCTTATTGGACAATACCTATTTTTTAGTGGGCAATTTTTTTTATTACACATACAAATAAAAAAAATTCTTGTGGGAGCAATTGTCACCAAATCCTCTTACGTGCATCCGACAGTGAGCATAGACGTGACCTTAATGGAGCAGCAATGCAACCTTCAGGAGTAAGGTTAAAATTCGAGAGATATTTTCTTTAAAAAAACAAATTACATCTAAAATACAAAAACCATTTAGAGCATTTGCAACCGTGTATCCTGTACAGTATTTAAGGAGTAAGAAGCGGTGCTTAATCTTGAAAATTGTTATAACATTCAAAGGGTATCGTAACCTTTATGAGAGAGAATCGATCCTAACAATTTTAAAGATGTGAGCGTTTTGTGGGATCCAGTTAAAATTTCAATGAGGTGCTAGATTATTTGGGGATGATCTTATTACATTGGAAACGTAGAAAAGTGGGTTTTATAATTGTGGATCCCGTTACAAGGTGGGTTCAAGACTGATAGATGAACATAGTAATGTGATGGACATGAGATTTGAAGTAGGTAAAAGTAGTTGCTGATTTGGTTTTGTCCACAACCTTTTTATACTGTTCCTGCGAATCTCTGGTGTAATTGATTGTACTTTGCTTCAAATGCTACACATACCATCGGCCAAGTTCCATTGTTTTCTTCCAAAGAAAATTTGTTGCATAGTTGCTGTAACACCTATTTCCCATATGCAACAAATGCGTAGGCAAACGCATGTTCATTTTCAATTCTCATCCGTACTTACTTTATTTGATGAACCATAACTTTTCATGCAGAGTTAGCTAGCAATCACATGATTTTACTTTTAGTTTTAACCTGATGACATTGTATAGGGATTGACAAGGAAAGCTGACTGACATTAACATATTGGGCATGGACAAAGAGTTATTATTACATTGATAAAAATTCATGGTGTTACATGGGGATATCATTACATCAATATGTTAATGTCGTCAACAGCAATATTGATACAGGGTAAAACTGATGGATGTTAGTATTTGGTGATAGCTACTTTAGCTAGAACTGTAATGACTTCATAACTTAACTAAGCCTAAGACATTTAGCAAATGTCTCGAATCATTCAAGGGGCAGAGTGCTATAAGCAGCTATTGACCTATTGTTACTGTCACCCTGTTTAATGTAAATTAACTGGTTCAACATACTGAGTTCTACGCCTTCTTTTGGCTTCGGGGGACTTCATGCCACTCACCTTTCCAAGCTTTACAGAAAACTTACAATTTGTTGGTGGTGACACCCCGGTTGATCCATGTCTAGAAGACGAGGGAGACTTTTTTCTTACAGTTTTGTTCTTGTCACCTTGTGTGGAGGGGTTTTTTGTTGGAGACTTTGCTCTCTTTTTTGGCAAATGAAGCTGCACATCCTCCCGTTCCTTACTGTTTTGCTTAAGGAGCTTAACATGAAAAGGATTAACGGATGAGTAGCAGACTGACCCATCAACTCCATTTCTCTCTAGAGCTACATCTCCATTGTTTACCTGGAAAATTGCAAAACTCACATTATAGATTGAAATAATGATCCAGGGATAATCCAATTAATTGGGCTCTTTAGTGTCAAACATCTTAAAATGAAGTAAGAGTTCAAGATGTGCACTGGATATTGCTAACAAAGGAATTACCAGTTGAAGAAGGGAAGAAAAACTTCGGGCCACATCATACTTGTCTTGACCCTTCACCAAATCAGAAAAGGATAGGACACAACTACTGCTTGCTTCAAGGGAAAGCACAGAGAACTTGTCAAGAATTCTCTCACCATAGTCTTGGATATCAAATGGTGGATGCAAGTCCTGTCATGCCAAAAAGTCCATTCAATATAAAGAACTAAAAAAGAGACAAAAGACACCCAAAAGATGAACTCACCTGTTCTTCCAAGTTGTCCTCAATTCTTTGTTTCCACGTTGAAACCCTAGCAGCCATTTCAGTTTGCTTCTCAGTTTCAGCAATGCTTGCTAAGAGAGCATTCTAGATGCGTAAAAAATAGCAACCATTTTAGTAAATGATATACTAGTGCAAGGAAAACAGATACTGCAGAATTTATCATTTAGGTCTACAACACTGAAACTGTACTGTTCCTTCAAACTATTGTGTAGAAACAATGGGACGATATATATACTATTGTGCTTTACATGACTTAAAGTTCTCTCGAGGTTTAGTAAAATAAATGATGAATTGGGATAGGGAGATTGACAGAAGCCTTTTTAACAGATTTTCAGAAATGATAAATAACTACTTTTATACCACAATGTCAAAGACAATAGCACTCCTACCAGGTGAGAGCGGCAAAGATCTTCCAAACTAGTCTGAGAAAGATCCACAGCTTCATCAGGGTTGACATGAGCATCATCAAATTCATGCTGTTAATTCATGTAGATATAAGTTTCAAATATGTCATTTAGAAAATATAAATAGTCATATTACAGGTCTCCTCTGCTAACCTCGTTACTGAAAGATGGTAGATCTTCTTCCATGTAAGCATTGTCTGGCATATCAAAATCAGGATTTCCACCATCATATTCGTTGTCATCATTGTCAGCTTCAGAGTTAAAAAATGTTGCACCAGTTTCATTTCCCTCATTAACAAGAGATTGCCTCAGCTGCAATTTATGTACCACAAGTTGTATATAATCTAAATTCATATATTGGTAAGCAGACTAACAGAGAAACCATGAAAAAGTACCTTCTCATATAATGGAGCTTGAGAATCCCTTTGTCGTTCATGGACATGATGTCGCATCTCCCACATTTCCATGAGCTCTGGACTGATAGGACCACGCAATTTTGCAAGCGGAAACAAGGTGTTCATAGAAACTGGTTGTCTGACATCGATGCCTTTCTTTTTTAAAGTGTTCACTGCAGGAACAACAAAAAGATAAAAGCAGATAAATTACACAATTAAGGTAAGGCAATTTTGATGAAGAATTTAGGGAGGTTGGGGGGACCTTTTCTGAATGGCTTCACCCTTAAGTTGCCTGGTTCATGAGGATTTAAAGGTTTCCATGGATCATCATTATCATCGTCTGAATTGTCTGAATCCCTAGATGCATCACATCCATGATCCATATCAAATCCGTAATTGAAGTCATCAATACCAGCAGAAGCAGGAGAACTGGACCGGACATTTTCATCATTAAATCCACAATTAAGTTTAGGGGAGCAGTTATTAGCACCCTGACTCTTAGCAGCTGATAATCTACGAGCACTTCCACCAGTATGTCCTGGAGAAAGAAAGCTTCTACGAGCCGAGGTTCCTCTATTAGCATCATTTTGAGTTGTGGCAGCTTTGCTGCCCTTCAAAAACTCATGAACTGCAATAGCATCAGACGTGTCCAATAAAATAAAGTCCTGGTACAGGTCTGTGGTGGACAACTGCAACAAAACATCATATCATTAGTGAATAAAACTATACAAACATCTCTATGCAAACAGCTGCAAGCAATTAAGGTACCAGAAAAGACTCCAATTCCCCTCCATCACCACCAGCATCCAAGCAGTCACCTTCAAGAACAACTAGATTTGCAGGAGGTTTTATAAAGTGATCCAAATTCACTTTGCCTGTTGTAGCATCCAAGGAATTCTTTTCTTCAACTGCAACATAACAAAAATACAATATAGCCATTTGCAAATATATATACTGAAATGAAGCAACAATTATTGTTTTGAAACACTTGATGAAAGACTGATAGGAGACACAAAATACAATGAGAGGAGGGAGAAACCTAGAACGAGGCATTCTCAATAAATCTCTGGTTTTGACATAGAAGCCCCAAGCAGTGAGAACCTTATTTCAGCAATACCATGACCCAAATTTAATTGAATATTGTTCTGATCCAGAACCAAATTTAAGTAAAGATTTATAAATATATATGCTCAACCTTGGTATGGAACAAACCTATTGTTGTAAACTAAATATTGCTACAGAAAACTAATCATTATCATTATATAATAAATCCCCTAATGTCATAATTCTTGTTTGTGATCATTCAGTCAACTCATCTCCATTAAATAGGGTACCTGGGATGTCATCCAAGCCCCAGAATTGATCATTTTCTTCATCGGTAACTGCACGGGGACCACTTTCTTCAGGTTGGACTGATGCCCCATCTATATGATCCTGATGTCTGCCCAAAAAACATAAGTTAGATCAAGCAGTACTATCCAGTTTGCAAAAACTGAAATAAAGAAGTGAGTCAAAACAAATTATTACAATTTTTTTTGTTTGTCATTTAAAGTATGTTGGTTTTGTCAAGTACCAACACTCAAAAAAGGTTTAGTTATTAGGTGAAGAGACACATGATTGGTTTCATATCTCTAACATGCCTATAACTTTAGGTCATGAAGTGAGGGCAATGCACAAAACTATTTGCTGAAATTCAATTTTTTGTTTACAAGAATGGAAGCAAATAGGATCAAACTATTCACCACTTGGTCATAAAGGACCTGATACCATTTCAAGGATGGGTACTCTTACTCTTGACGGACCAAATTTAGAGGCTATTCTTTACACTAATGATGGACAAAGAAATGGTATTTTTGTAATGTTGATTGTCATACAATTTTCATATAATAATTTTTTATTATAAGATAATATTTATGTTATGTTGAAGAATTTAATGTCCTTTTATCTAATGCTTATTTGTGACTTGTATCATACTATTATATTATTTATATAATTTAGCCCTGTTTAGTGTTATCAATTGCAGATTCCAGAAAATGGCAGAAAGCCAATAATCCGCTTGATATAGCGGAAAGCATCATGAACATATTACGAAAGTCACATAGTGGTTGAAATACATGACATATATCAGTTATATATGTATAAAAAATTGTGTTGTATTGTATGCACATGAAAATAAACTAAAAAATTGCAATAATATTAACTCAAAAGTTCAATTGGATGGAGACTCGCCAAGCATGACAAGAGGATGCAAGACACAACCACAACAATGATAGCGGCCACAATAACACATGGAGTCACCATTGCGGATCCAAGAAATTCCGCTATGCAATAGTGCTATAGCACCGCTCCAGTGACCAAATAGCAATACTAGTTTATACAAGATTCTATTTTTGTGTATCCTATAATTGTACCCAGTACCATATATGTATATTTTTTATTTTATATCGAGTTATTAATGTAGTCATAACCTAGACTTTTTAAAGAAAAAAAAAACCCACACTATTCATTAGTTGTACCTAGTAATGTATCACTATGTGTGCAACATTTCATAAAACATAAAAAAAATAAAAATAAAAACTGTAGCCACGATTTCAAATTTGGCCGCAGATATCAATTATGATGCAACTATGGCCCTTAATGTGTGATACTTATTCACCAATTAACCCGAAAACTGCAACCAGATAGAAAAGGAAAGCTGGAACAGGCATTTGCCTCTGACTGTAATAATAATAATAAAAAAGGTAAATCCTAATGCTGAAGCAGATAATTCTATTATTGCCCCCACTTGTAATACCTATGTTTTGAGGGCATGCCCTAGCACAACCATGAAGTTGCACGATTGTGCCTTGGTGACCAGTTGTTAATGGGATATAATAATAATAATAATAATAATAATAATAATAATAGGCTTAATTACCAATTTGGTCCCTTAGTTTTTTGTGTATGCAATTGAGTTCCTTTGTTTTTTTAATTTTGCCCAATTGGGTCCTTTATGTTCAATTAAGAAGGACGCCGTTAGTTTTTGACAATTTGAACAGTGAAATCTTCTTCTTCTTACTCTTCAGCAGTGCCTTCCCGATCAACTCTTGCTAGATCCATTCTGGAAGTATGTCATTAGTTTTGTCCGTTTGTCGCACATTCACCGAATCACTAGCACTGCAAAGACGTCGTGTGGTTGGATCTGGTTCAGCCTCCTTCCATTCCCAATTTCCCAAGCTGGTTCGATCTTGCGATGCCTGTAGCACATGCGTTGCCCAGGGCATAAGGACATCGGCGGAGGAGGGTGGAGATGTTATGTGCGACTGTGCAGTGTTCATCCTGCTCATAGGAATAGTCAAAGCTTTTTCGTGTCTTCTCAAATTCCTCACACGCACACCCTCTTCGATCTCAACGCCTCTTGGCTTATATTCTCACCGACCCACATCACCATTCTTTTCAGATCATGTACCCCTTTAGAGAACAAAGACAATCCAGTTTTTCTGTGGGTTGGTTTCCAAATGGCCTTTTTCTCGGTCTCATGCCCCAAGTGCACTTCTTCTTCTCCTTCTTCTTCTTTTCCCCCTTTGGAATTGAAATCTCAGAAGGTTTCCAAATCACCAGTTTAATGAAATTGAAGCATTGCATGAGTTGTTCAAGAATTTGATTTCAATCTAAAAAAAAACTTACTTGATACAAGACAAAGCTTTCATTTTTTCAATAATAACAAATAAAGTGGCGGTTCAAAACTGCTACTTTGAGTAAAATTTTAAAGATAATAATAAATTTTAGTGGCGGCTAAAAACCGCTAGAATATACAACCTAATGGCATCCTTCTTAATTGGACAAAAAGGACCCAATTGGGTATAATTAAAAACAAAGGGGCCCAATTGCATAGTCGAAAAACTAAGGGATCTAATTGAGCATTTTTAATAAACTAAGGGATCAAATTGGATATTAGGCAGTAGTAATAATAATAATAATGGTGATGATAAAAGGTAAAATTCTAACGCTGAAGCAGATAATTCTACTATTTTCCCCACTATATGTTGAGGGCATGCCCTAGTGCAACCGTAACGTTGCGCTGTTTCACCTTGGTGATCGGTTGTTAATGGGATATAATCCAGAAACAGCATTTTTGCATATGCAAAGGGAAGGCTGTGTATAATCCCACCAATACTTTCGCAAAGCAAGGAATCTCTGACAGTGGGATACGTTAGTTAGCAACTGCGATTTTGGTCACATTGTCAAGGCTTCTGGGGTGTCCACAATTGCAATTGTGACCATATTTGTTCACAATTTCCCATTATATCAAGGAATGTAACGACAAATCCATAACCGCAGTTTAAAACCTTGCTTATGTTTATTAAAGAGACATAGAGAGAATTGCAGATTACATAATAAATTGCAAAATGGGTTTCAGCCCGTTTGTTCCACGCCACCTCCCTCTAAACAAATGAGTGAGACAGAAACAAAATTGCATATTACATAACTAGATGCAATTAAAGGCTGAAACTTTAACCCAAAAATCAAACCTTTTCTGAGAAAGAAACTCCAAAGCACGCAAGACCAAGGTGTAGAGATATTCCACCTTTCGACTATACACCTGCATGGAACCCTGAAGCAGCAGAGCAGCTACAATAACCCAGACACAGCTCATTCAGTCAAAACACAAATCTTAAACCTTGAATGGGAACATTCAAAAGAAAAAACTAAGTACGATGTAACAAACCTTCGGCGAAATTCACCGGACTATGTCCTTCTTCGTCGCCAGTGATCTCGCCGGAACAGATTTTCAGCAAATACTCCTCAAGTTTCTTGGCGAGGTCAACTTCCCAATTTGATTCTAGGTCACGCTCCGCGTGAACCGCGTGGAAGCCACCGCTTCCACTACCCCCCGGATCCGATGTACCCTTAGTCATCTTCAGTTAACAAAATCGCTACGCAAATCATGTAAATGTCGCAAATTTCGAAGCCAAGAACAAAAAGGGGAAAAATCCTAGGGTTTCACTTTTCCGAGAGGAGTTAGAAAACTCCGAAAACGAAAATTAGGGCTTTGAAATTCCCCGGGAAACGCAAAATAGGGTGCTGACAAGTTCGTAGCTTGTGTTGTATACAGAGAGAACGAGTAGAGAACTATGGCAGCAAAGAGAGGGGAGAGAGAGAGAGAGAGAGAGTCCAAAAGATAGGAGAGAGAAAGAGCGTTATTTTTCAAAACTTTTTCGATTTGTTTTTCCCGCTTGCTTCTCTCGATCACAAATCAAAAGTAAATTGGGCCTAATTCAGGGGCCTTCTTAATCTGAACCAATGAAAAGGCAAACGATAATTACACCTTCCCTATATAATAAACATTCCTATGCTTTTCTTTTCTTTTTCAATATTTTTTCTAATTGATTATTTGGACCCTAATGAATGCCCAAATAATCATGAATGTTTATTTATAATGAATGCCCAAATAATCATGAATGTGTATTTATCGTTCAAGCCTTAGAGTATTTTTAGTGATAAATCTTAAATTGAAATCTTAGATCACTTTTTAGTGAACCTCACACTGTCACATAAGATTAAAGATCTCTTAATATTCCTTCTATTTTGTTCTTTAATGGTATATATCATATTGAAATCTTAAGGATAGAGAAAGAGGGGAAAAAATTATTCTTTTTTGAACAATGTGTATATCTTAAGTGTTCTTCTACAAAAACTCATTCTTCATGTTATATATCATTCTACCTCCTTTATTGAAAGATCTAGTGAAAATCAAATCTTGAGCTCAAGATTCTTATTCAAAATCTTGGTCTAAAGTTGCTCTTATAAATGTCCAAATAATTAAAAATTCCTAAAGAAAATGAAATGTTGAATTTGATCATATAAGATTTTTTATATATATATATATATATATATATATACATGCATCATCATATTAATTCTTGAAAATTTTAATTTCATTTTGTCATCACTTCAATTTATGAGGACCAAAATGGGAAATTTTATATCTTTTCTCTCAAAGATTAAATATGTTAGATGCTAATAGTATGAGTATGACCCTTCTACAAGTAGGGTAGCATGATGTTCCTTACTTGTTTTTTTTTTTCTCATTTATTAATTTGTTACTCTTTCACATCCCCTCAAGGGTATAGGACTTTACGTTCAGTCCAAAATATTTTAAGGTCTATAAAGTGAACTTTAAGGTGATCAAGGGCTTTCTAAAACTAATAACTTTTTTTAACAAAAAAAACTAATATCAAATATTTTATTAACATGATTATATATATAGAGAGAGAAATGATGTATTACAAAAAATAAAAGTGATTTTTCCTCCGTTCAAACATTTTCACCTCGGAAATATATACAACTTATTAGTTACCACTATACATGTTGTATAAAAATACAACTTAGTCACCAAAAATGCACTGATAATAAAATTTATATACATAATATATACATAAATACTAATGCAAAAGAACTTTATTCTTAGGGTGCTTAAAATAATAGCTAGGTCATCCTGGATGTTGTTTCCTGTTGTGTCCCATTACATTCCAAAAAGCTCAATCATGAAGTTGGAGTGCAAAAAGTTTTATCCGGTCATTCTTATTCTTTGGTCGATCCTGTAGGACTTTGGGCCGATCCTGTAGGACTTTGGGCTGACGACGTTGTAGTAGGACTTTGGGCCAACCCTGCAGAAACTTGGCCACTCATAGGGCCAAGAGAGTAGGGTATCCCAGCATCAACAATCCAAGCATCACGTGCAGTTGAATTAGCAAGTTCATAGAACTTCCCAGGATAATAATTATTTGCTTCAGTAGAGGCTATGACCTTAACACCTGGCCATTTAACTCTTTTCGAGGTGTCAGCACCAGGGCCCTTGTTGTTATACTCATAATATGTACATGTGTCCTTGTTTGCATTTCCTGTCCACGCCTCGTACCCTTCTGGTAAAAAGACATTTTCAATTTGAGAGTCCATGATCACCACCTTAGAGTATGGCATCCATGGCCTTCCAAGGAATGCTAGCTTAGGTTCTGCAGAAGCCAATTGGGGTTCTCCTGTGAAGTGGCAGCTTTGAAACACAAGGGCACTAGGGCTATTTGCTTTGGTTCTGCCACCAGCTGTCACCATGCATCGTGCACCCTTTAAGGGGTTTCTCACAATTAGTTTGCAGTTTTGGAAAACTGCAAAGGCATCCCCAAAGATAAAGTCAATGGTGCCACTGATGGTGCAATCACGGTAGAATTGGCGTTGAGATTGGGCAAAAAGAGTGTCTTGGAACCCGTCCATTTGACAATTGTAGAACACAGCTTGGTCTGCTGTTACTAAAAGTGCCACTGCTTGATTTTTCGAAGATCCTGCTGTGTTTTCAAATCCAATATCCTTGGCCATGAAGTTGGCACCATTAACAGCTGTCAAATAATGACTTATAATAAATTAGGTAACCATATATTAATATGAATGCCATATATATACATCACGTGTGAAGAAAGGTGAAAATTGAAATTATACAATTTATGTATAGGTATAGTTATGGATGAAGAGTCATGACACTCTTTTTGCTTTAGATTTAATTTTCATTTGTTACTCATGTTAGAAAACTCACCCAATGTGACATATAATTGAAATGAAAAAGAGATAAATTAATAGAAACATTAAAGGAGCATTAAAATATGAGTTTAAAAAAACATAATTTTATGTTAAGTTATTATTTGATGTAGGGAAAAGATGTAGTTTATAATGTTTCATAATATTCCTTTTATCAAGAATATACATACAATACTATATACATAAAAGAATTTTTGCGATACTTACCAAAGGTAGCACTCTCTAAAGTTGTGGCACCATCAACAAAGTTTAAACTGCCAGTGAATTTAGTCTTTGTAGGACCTTCTCCAATAATTGTGACATGGGTCATGGTATTGGTGACTTTCACAATTTCCTTATACACACCGGCCTTGACTTGAATCACAAAAGGTTTAGCATTGTTAGCGGGAACAGTCTTAAGAGCTTCAGTGAGTGTTTTAAATTGACCAGACCCATCTTGGGCCACAACTGCATCAGGCTTAACACTTCCAAATGCAACCTGAAGAAAACGTCTTTGTCCTTCATTCACCCATGAAAGGAAACCATCCACAACTGTTGCTTCCTCAGAGAGAAGTCTCCTATTGAAATTTTTATTTATTGGCTGAAAGCCCTTGAGCATTCTAGAGGCTGAATCTGTCATATCCAATGCATTGCTACTAAGCTCCAAAGAGGCACTCATAGCCTTAGACATTTTCTGACTAGCATCTTCTTTTATATTCTTAAGACCTTCCAAGCAAGTATATTGGTGAGAAATACTCCCCGTGAGCCATACCTTGAGGTCATAAACAAGTTCAATAAACTTGCTAAATTCAAACTTGTTCATTAGACTTGTTGATTTCATAATAGCATCAACCGCATAGCCTAAAATTTCCTTACAATCATTCATAGCTAGTCTTGTCCTCTCATCTGTGACAATCTCTTTATAAAGGGTGGAGTTGTTTATTATGTTGTTCAAAAGTTCCCCCATTGCGGCTTTGAACCCAGTTTCGATGAGCTTCTTTGGGTCTGTGGTTAAGAAAAATGAATTTCCAAGGCTTTGCTTGCACTTTTCTTGGTACTGTGTTCCTTGGCAAATTGTGTTTCCACTAATCTGAGTGCTTAAGACATTCGATTGATGCCCTGCTTCTCCTTTAGTTTCACCTCCAGGGTTAGGGTTTAAACCAACAGGTTTAGGGTTTAGGTTTAATCCAGCAGGGTTAGGGTTTAATCCAGTAGGGTTAGGGTTAGGGTTTAAACCAAAAGCCATTGCAATAGGCATCGTAGCCACAAGAAGGATTGAAGAGATGATAAAAATGGCAAACTTTCTTTGTTGTTCATGGTCATTATGTCCACTCATATCTCTATATACGAAATGAAAAAGAATCAGAAATTTATTTTTTACCCGGCAGGACTTTTCAAAGTTGTATGGATTGTGTTTATTTCTAACTTGTGATTATGGTTCTATTTATATATGCTCTAACTTATCTGCAAAACCACATGTTAATTAAATGGAAGGTAGAAAACTCTTATGAAATAAAAGGTACTTAATGTGTGGTGCAATCATTCAAACATGTCACCTAATTCCTAAACGTGATGCAAAACATCAATTAATGGTCATTGTCTAATTTTGGCATTTAGATCCTAAGAAAATGATGGTTAAAAAAAATATAATTTAGAGGATCTCCATGAAGCAAGAACTTTAATGCTAATATTGGATTTTGATGTGTATGATTGCACGACCTTTAATGTTTATTGTTGTTTTGGTATATAGTTAAATCAACCTTAGTTTTTTAAAATTCTAATTTTACACCTAATTTTTTTATGTTGCTTCCTTTTTTATCACATTATTCTTTAAATCTAATTATTTATTATTTTCTCTCTCCCGACCTGAATATATCCCATAGGAGTGTGAGGAATTTTTTTTATATAATTATTTATTATCATATTATCATTGTTTAACCAAAAAAATATCCTATTTCATTTCATTTCCATGTGCACAAAATTAGTAACACATCCTAAAATGTATTTTTTTACTTGGCCTTTTTTACTTATGTGATTCCATCATACCTTGTTCTCATAGTAATTGGTTGTCTTGCATTAATGTTATTCTTTTTTAAAGCTTTCACTGCAGGTACAACATACAAATCAAATCAGAAAGGTAAATTACAATTAAGGCAAGGTAATTTGTTGATGAAGACGTTTGGGGTGAAGAGGACCTTTTTCTAAATAAATTCACCATTAATTTGCAAGCTTCTAAAGGATTCAAAGGTTTCCATGGATCATTATTATTATCATCTGAATTGTTTGATTTCCCAGATGCATTACATCCATAATCCATATCAAATTTGTAGTTGCAGTAATTAAGATAACAGTAGAAGGAGTAGAACTGGGCCACATATCAAATTTGATGAAAGATAACTTGATTTGGACACACTTGATGAAAGAATTATACGAGACACATAAGACAGATTATGCGAGAGAAAGGGAAAAGTCTATAATGAAAGACATTGTCAATAAA
Source organism: Glycine tomentella (assembly GCA_007407185.1). Lineage (NCBI taxonomy): Eukaryota > Viridiplantae > Streptophyta > Magnoliopsida > Fabales > Fabaceae > Glycine > Glycine tomentella. The sequence goes on along the minus strand of PYAF01006018.1, from coordinate 21,682 downwards.
TATCTAGTTTTGACATAGAGCCCCAAAGCAGTGAGAACCTTATTTTAAAAATACCACGATGACCCAAATTTAATTGATATTGTTAAAATCTTGAACCAAATAAGCTTAAAGTATCTTACCAATTAAAGAATATTTGTAAATATATATGCTCAACCTTAATGTTAAATCCCTCTTATAACGGAACATACATATTTTGGTAAACTAAATTTTATCACATAAAACTAATCATTATAATATTAAATCCTTATATTGATGGAATCTAAGTAAGCCCTAATTGATCATTTTCTTCATCAACCAAAACATAAGGACCACTTTCTTCAGGTTGGGTTGAAGCCCAAATTATAAGATCTTGTTGTTTGCTAAAATAACATTTGTCAAATCAAATAATGCTGTCCAGTTTGTAAAAACTAAAATAAAAAGCCAATCAAAACACATTATTACTTTCTATTTTATGTCACTTAAAAAATGCTTGTTGGTTTTGTCAAGTGCCAACATTCTAAGAAAGTTCAACTATCAAACGAGAAAAGACACTCAATTGCTTTCATATCTCTAACATGTATACAACTTGAAGATATAAGATTGACTTCGTGGTAAAAGTAGAAGAGAATGAGGAACAGGTTGTGAATTCAAGAACAAAGAAACTAATAAATTAACAACTAATATTTATCGATTAAAAAAAAAAACATACATACAACTTAGGGCTTGAAGCTTGGACAATGCATAAATACCAATTTTGTGTTGAAAATCAATTTTTTGTTTTCAATAATGAAAGCTAATAGGATCAAACTACTACCCAGTTGGTCATAAAGGCCATAATACAATTTCAAGGATGAGCTCTCCCCACTAAAGATTAAGCTGTTAGGTGAAAGTATATGATTGGTTTCATATTTGTTTCAGAATAAATGGCTCTAAGCTCTATCAACATGATTATTTACAACCACCTTCCTTCTGATGAAATGAAAATTACATGGGAAAAAATTAGAACATGCAACTACAAAATAGAATGAGTAAGTATTATAAACAAAGAAAATGTTCTGATACAAATGTTAATTTAGTATAGTAAAAACTGAACTTATACACTCTTAGGTTGGAGAGCCTTGGAGGAAAATGAATAGGAAGGAAGTGGGGAGGCTAAATCCCTTGTCTCCAATATTGGAGAATTTTATTTGTCCTCCCATCTTTTTCCTACCTTTGAACCCAACATATGGTTAAATCTCTCACTCCTTCATTTTATTAATTATGGCGGCTCTGACACTCCTTCACTACTTCTAGACTTTGAGTTTAATTAAGTAACAAGAAAAAAACAAAATATCAAAAGACTAATATGTTCCATGCACATTGATTATCCCTTTAAAATAAACTATGATACTTGACAATCTTCATATATGAAATATTGACCCTTGACAATTGCTTGTGTTCATAGTTTATACTGCATATTATAAATGACAAGTTCACTCGTATTTACCATATATAGGTGGTGTATTAACTGTGTTTTTTTTTTTTGCATAAAGGTTTTACATTTATATCAAATTTATTTAATATTATGATTCATAATTTGAATTGAAACAAATACGAATAATAAATAAATTTACCAAAAGAAAAACTAAATACATCCATTCTTGTGCTTATTTTCTTCCATCTTGCCATTTAACAACTAATTATACTAGCAATAGAGACACAGAGTATAATATGTACATATATCTATTTTTCTTTAAGGCTATGTTTGGGAGTTAGGAGGGGAGGGGAAGGAAAGAGATTCAAGGGGAAGGGAGGGGAAGGAAAGGAAGGAAAATGAGGGAAGTTCCTTCCTCCTTGTTTGGGAGTTAAAAATTTATGAAGGGAGAGAAATTGAGAGTTAATGAGATACTTTTATATAATTAATTTTAATAGTAATTTTAAAGTGTATGATAAATAAATTTTAATTAGCATCAAACTCATCAATAATTATTCATCACAAAACATTAATGGGTAGAATAGTAATTTTAATTAATTTTCCTTCTAAAAACCCCCCAAATAGGGGGGATTATAATTTCTAAGCATTGGAGGGTTTTGGAGGAGTTTTAAAAATCCCTAAATCCTTTCCCTCAAAAATTATAACTCACAAACAAAGAGATTACTCCAGCTAAACCCTTCCTTTCCCTCCCCTCCCCTCCTAACTCCCTCTCCCAAACATAGCCTAAAAGAAAAAGAAGAGGTGTGTCGATAGGTCAACCTGCTCGAGCCTGTCAGATTGGTAGGTTAGTTGGGCCAACGTGGGCTAGTGGATTGAAGTCTATACCCCCCCTAGTTTGTCCTGGAATTATCATTCCTACCACTAACAACCCAATCATCAACCTTACCACTAGAACACGCACCCCATTTTTCCTATCTCTACCCATTTTTAGAGTAACTTATCATAATTTAAAATTCGAATAATAATAATAATAATTAAAATTTAAAAACTATCATATATTATCTTTTAAAATTTTAACATTCGCATCGTCATTTAGAGAGATTAGAGACCAAAAAAATATATTTTATTTTTTAGAGAGTAATAACAAAACAAAGTTTAATAAGAATCAAAAACAAAATTCAATCACTTATTGAAGATAAAAACATATTTAAATGAAAATCATTATTATATGAAATTGTTTGTAATAATTTGTAACCAGGTGGTTTCATTTACTAATAAAACAGGAGATAAAAATTGTATTGATATATATATATATATATATATATATATATAATATACTCCTAAATAAAAAAAAAAATACATTTCATGAATATGCTCAAGATAGATCTGAAAAAAAAAATAATAGAACAAATTACAACAATGTCTTTTAAGGTTTTGAGTGATTACACATGCATTCTTTCTTTCTTTCCACTGTTCATAAAACTCGATCTCTAACTTTTGTGTTTTGGTTATAGTGGCACCCCGAGAGTCGTTAACTCATTGTTAACACTAAACAGATTGTACATGTGACTAACACATAGTGCCTCATACATTCTTAGAAGTGTTTTTAGAATTTTTTTTATTGGAAATATAATATTTCTAATCTTGTATCCAAATTTTAATGATTTTTCCCCCTTAAAATGTCCTTGTTCCCTTCCTTTGAGCGATTTCATCTTCCAGGACTCAGAAAAAGCTTAAGCTTATTTGTGAATTTGCACAAATCCATAACAGAGGAAAAATAACATAATGAAACATGCAAAACAGAAACTGAGACCTAACATCATCAAAATCTCCTGAAACAGAAAACGCGATTCAGCTTTTTCATTGTCGGCAAAGCAAAAGAGCTTGGGGGATTCGAATTTGAATCTGAAGTCTGAACCGCGATTCGGCGATTGCCATTGCCGACGCCAACTATGAATCTGAAGCCGTGGTTGTTGTTGCCGTTGGAATCAAATAAGGACTCGAGGTTTATACGTGGTTGAGGAGTGGTTGCAACCATTGCTGACGGCTTTGGAAGAATAGATGTATGGTGAAAAGGAGATGGAGGGGAGCGGTGATGGGGATGAAAAGAAACAAAACATTTGCCATCATCGTTGAGTGTTATGCTTCAAACGGAAAACCCCACCGTGCCGTTAAAACCTTTCTTTCCATTTGTCGCCTCTGCATGTGTCTGAGAGGTCGGGCACCGGCGGTGAGGGTGGGGGTGGGGGTCGCGGGGTAAGTGTAGGGTGGAACCGTGGAAGTGCAGTGTCTGTCGCTTTTTGTTTTTAATTGTTTTATTCTTGATTTTTTTTTTTTTTTAAAAAAAAAGAGATGAGGATATGTATGTAATTCACTTCAAAAATGTAAAGGGATGCCAAAGATATATTTGGAAAAAAAAGAAAATGAATGTGTAATTAGTGAAGTTTGAAAAAAAGAGAAAATTCATGTGTAATTAGTGAAAACATAAGGAGAGTATTATTATAATTTACTCAAAATAGCATGATTATAATTTATAGACCTGATCTAAGGTGGGTAGCATCATAGCATGATGCTCTTTACATTTTTCTCTTTCTAATTTGTCAATTTGTGCAATGTTCTTTTTTTTTTTTCTTCATGTCTTTTCATCCCATCATTTATGAATCACAAATATCTCTATCTTTTTTTTCTCTTAGATGTACAAACTGTGGTCTAATTTATTTGTACAAAAAGTAACATTTTTCTATGATTTTAAGCAGCCATAGAGCCAAGTGAGTAAGGTATCCTAGCATCAACAATCCAAGAATCACGTTCAGTTGAATTAACAAGTTCAAAGAACCTCCCCGGATAATAATTAGTTGCTTCAACAGATGTTATGGTCTTAACACCTGGCCATTTAACTCTTAGTGAAGTGTCAGCACCAGGGCCCTTGTTATTATACTCGTAATATGTAGATGTCTCTTTGAATTGAGTTCCCATCCATGCCATGTACCCTTCTGGTAAAAAGATGTTGTCAATTTGAGAGTCCATGATCACCACCTTAGAGTATGGCCTCCATGGCCTTCCAAGGTATGCTATCTTGGGTTTTAGTTGAGCCACTTGGGGTTCCCCTGAGAAGTGGCAACTTTGGAACACAAGGCCACTAGCACTATCAACTTTGTTTCTGCCACCAGCTGTCACCATGCATTGTTGATTAGGTAAAGGTTTTCTCACAATTAGTTTGCAGTTTTGGAACACTCCAAACGCATCTCCAAAGATAAAGTCAATAGTGCCAGTGACAGTGCAATCACGGTAGAATTGGCGTTGAGATTGGACATAAAGGGTGTCTTGGAACGCGTCCATTTGACAGTTACAAAAAACAGCTTGGTCTGCTGTTACTCGAAGTGCCACTGCTTGGTGTTTCTCAGCCCCTGCTGTGTTTTCAAATCCAACATCCTTGGCCATGAAGTTGGCACCATTAACAGCTGTTAATTAATGACTTACAATAAGTTAGGTAACCAAATATTAGTCTCACACCTCATGTTTATAAAGGAGAGCAAAAGTGAATTATACACAATATATCAGTATAACTAACTATGAAGATTAATTATATATATAAAGAGCCACATGACACTCTTTTTGCATTGCATTTTATCTACATATGTGTTACTTGGATTAGAAAACTCACAACGAGACATATGATTAAAATGAAAAAAAGAGATCGAGAAATATGAAAGGAATATTAAAATGTGAGTGTGAAAAAACACAACTTTTGGCTTAAATATATTTTAGGTCAAGTAGAATTTTAGATTTTAATTAGTCTCTATATTTCGTTTACTTTTTTTTAGTCTCTAGTATATTTTATTACATATAATTATTCTCCGGAAGGACTAAAAATAAACATGGCAAAAATTATCTTCACAGAAACTAATTATAAGTAATAAAAATAAATAAATAAATTAAAAATGAACAAAATATTTCATAACACTAAAACTGAAATTCTACAAGCACCATAAACTTATTCAACCCAAGAATGTCCTATACTATATATATATACACACACAAGGGATGCTGTGATACTTACCAAAGGTAGCAGAGTTGTAAGTTTGGACACCATCTTTGTAATTTAAACTAGCACTGAACCTCGTCTTTGTAGGACCATCTCCAATAACTGTGACATGGGTCATATGCTTGCCCACATTCACATTTTCTTTGTACACACCAGCCTTGACATAAATCACAAAAGCTTGAGTATTTTTAGGGGGAACAGTCTTAAGAGCATCAGTGAGTGTTGCAAATTGGCCAGACCCATCTTGTGCTACAATTGCATTAGGTTTAATACTTGAAAGCCCTAGAAGATGTCTTTGCCCTTCACTCACCCACGAAGGGTAACCATCTACAAGTGCTTCTTCCTTAGAGCTGAGAAGTCTCCTATTATTACCAACAGTTGAGCTTATGTTAAGATCCTTGATTAAGTCAGAGATGAAATTGATCATGTCCAATGCATTGCTACTAAGCTCCAAAGATGTGTTCATAGCCTTTGCCATTTTCTCACCAGCTTTTGTGTTTGTGTTCTCAAAGCCATCCAAGCATGTTTGTTGGTGAGAAAGACTCCCCGTGAGCCAAACTTTTAGGTCATAAACATATTCACTCAACTTGATGAATTCAAACTTGTCCAATGTCTCAATGGATTTGTGAACACCATCAACCGCATAATCAAACACTTCCTTGCAAATATCCATTGCTTGTCTTGTCATGTTGTCCTTGGCCAGCTCTTTGTAAAGGGTTGAGTTCTTTATGTGGTTCAAAAGTTCCACGGCCGTGGCATTGAACGCGGCCTTGATGAGCTCCTTTGTGTCCGCATTTTCGTCCGAGGACGCTTTTCCAAGGCACTTCTTGCAGGTTTCTTTGTATTCTGTTGAATTGCAAATCATTTCTACGTTGTTCCTTTGAGCGGTTTGGACACGAGATTCATCATTCCCTTCTTCTCCTTTATTACCTCCACGGTTTATTGTAACCGCCACCGCGGCCACCATCGCCACAAGAAGGATTGAAGAGATGCCAAGAACGGCAAACCTTCTTTTTTGTTCTTTACCATCGTAATGATCAGCCATATCCTATATGAACATGCAATTCTAGACTATGATTATTCCTTAACAAGATGGAAAAAGAATAAGAAATAGTGTTTTGTTTAACCTTTTGTTTCCCCTTCTTCTGGGTAGCTTTTCTCAAAGTTGAAATTAATGAAATTATTCTTTCTAATTTATGACTGCGATTTTATTTATACTCGCTCTAAATTCTCGGCAAAATTCACTTCATTTGTTAAATGGAAGGTGGGAATATCCCTTATGAAACGGAGGGTACTTTGTAATGTATGTTTAATATATCCGGACATGTTACCTAATTCCTAAACTTGCTGCATAACATCAATTAAAATATGCTAGTTGTTGTTTAAATTTGGCATGTTGTTGTTAAGAAAACGATTGTTAAAATGGTTTTAAGGATCTCCTTGAATCAAGAACTTTAGAGCTAATATCAGTTTTTGACGTGTTTGATTGCATGGCCTTTGAAGTTTTTTTTTTTTTTAATTAATTTTGTTCATTGTAACTTTTTTTTATGCGTGTGTGAATAGGAAGAGTCTTCTACCTAATAATGAAAGTTTATTTCATCAAATTTGAAATAAATTTTACATCTCTTAAAAAAATATTTTTCACACATAGATAATAGTTAAATTTCATGTTTAAAGAACATATTACTTACTAATGATATTAAATTTTATTGGTTAAATCTTATTATTATCAAGCATGAAAATTACCCAAATCAATAATTTCATTAATTGGCTCAAAAGATGGCTTATAATTCGCAACAAAACATGGCTATATGTATATGTAGCTAGGCTCGGCTTGTTTTTTATTATTTGTAGATATTGACTTAAATATAAATTATTATCTAGATTTAAAATTGAGATAATTTCACATCATTTTCTTTAATATGTACGATTTTAAAGTGATTAAAATATTTTAATTTAAAACTAAATTTTATTTTGTATATTTTAAATATAAAGACAAAAATATCCCGGCATCGCAGGGTACTAGTACAGGGAATAGACATGGTTCCAGAAAGATGTTATACTGTTACTTATGCTGTTATGCATAATAGCTTAATAAATTCACAAACCTTTTTCATAACGATCTGCTCCCCCCCTCCCTCTTTTCTCTCTCTTTTTCCTCACTAACCAACTGCGAAAAAAGAAAAATTTCAAACAAAATTATAACCACAATATTTATGCATATATTTGATTCAAACTCATTCACTTAGGAATTAGAACTTAGGTATACTTATGCATATTCAAGCTTCTTTACTCCCTACATTGGATATCTTAGTATAAGTTTACTGTTTATGTTTGTACATGAGAATCGACTACCGCATGTATTCTATATGCTATGTCTGTCCAATCTTTTCCTCTCTACTTACTATTAGCATACCCACTCTTTGTTTTTCTTTTTTCTTTCTTTCAGCAAACCACTGGATTGTAATATTTACTTTTAAATAAGGAATTGAAAGTTACAATTTTCAAACCTGTAATACACTATGAGAAAGCTTATTTTGAACAACCTCATCTGTTACATAATGCTTCCAAGAGCATTTTGAAACATGGCTATTTTCATAGAGGTTTTCTCCATGGAACATTTTCTTGGTCTAAGTTTAATTTCCCGTTTCGCTTAGTTTTTATTTGATGACTTTCATCTAGCCCTGTGGAGAAGTATGTTCAGGTTCTCAAAGCTTGGCTTTCTGTAGTTCTAACTTGGCTATGGTCCCCAAGTGAACTTCATCTGGACCGTCCGCAATTCTCAGTGTCCTTGAAGCTGCCCAGAGATGTGCCAGGACTGTGTCAGATGATACACCAGCTGCGCCATGCACTTGTATCGCCATGTCAAGCACCTTCAGTGCCATGTTCGGTGTGGCTACCTGCTCCAATGCCAAGCACAGTGTCGAAAGAAATCAACATTACAAGTGAAGTAATAGGAACCTAAGATTAGAACAGTATGCTGTGTTACAAACAATTACCTTCGCCATTGCTAATATCCCTCTAGCTTTTTTGTTGCCATGCCTGTCAAGTTGGTCAGCTGCTTCCAACACGAACAATCTGGTGCTCTCTAGCTCTATCCGGCACTGAAGAACAGAAGCTAAGTAAGCAGAAGAGTTTCTGAATAAAGTTAAAACAGAAAGAGATTTCTATTCCTGCCACTTCCAGATTTCCACCCCCCCCCCCCCCCCCCCCCCCCCCCCCCCCCCCCCCCCCCCCCCCCCCCCCCCCCCCCCCCCCCCCCCGCCCCACCCCCAAAATTCCTATTAGAATCCTAATACCTTGGCCATATCTGAAATAAATGAACCATGTTGAGCAATCAACTTCCCAAATGTTCTTCTACCAACAGCTCTTTGAACCATCATATGCATGCCTCGCTCAGCAACACCTATCAGTCTCATACAATGGTGGAGCCTCCCAGGACCAAGCCTACCCTGCAAGAATGCAAGTCATCAGCACATGAAAAATATGCTTTTTGGTAATTAAAGCAAATATCTCAAACAATATAGGCAGATATAGTGTTTGCGGTCAGAAACCCCAAATAACTCCCATACATAAACCCGTAATTTCTTCTATATTAAAGTATATTAAAACTATTATTGGCGTGTCCACTTTTAAATGATAATTAATACTTATGAAAAGTCTCATCTTAAATTATTGGGCTGTTATCTAGATGTTTGCCAAAGACAGTATCAAAGTTGATGTTGTTCATCTATAATTATGGGTTCACATAAGGAATAGTCCTCTCTGGACTATTGGAATGAGCCTCATGTTTTTCCCCTTAAAAGGGTGCCTCATGGGGAAACATGAACATCTTTCAAAGTTCAAACCTTAGTGCTATCTCAATTTTACTCCTTTTGAGACTGTTGAGTGCTTCGTATGGTGTCAACATTTTGGGACTGTCAATTTATCATGGTGTCAACATTATTAGTAGGCTGCTATGCAAAAAATTAACATTGATACTTTTAGCAAGTATTACTCTTTAAGCCATAGGAGGCAATAACGAATGAAAGTTGAAGCTCCGCAAGTTTTCAAATATAACTAATATTCAATTGTACAAAAAGATTATTAAGTTGGTGATAACAGGGTCTTTTTCAAACCAACATCACATCCCAATATTCAACCTAAAGGAAATATTTTTCAACTTACTTGGGCAATCTCAAATCCACGTCCTTCGCCAAGTATGATGTTTTTTGCGGGCACACAAACATTTTCAAATGCTACTTCTGCATGCCCATGCGGAGCATCATCAAAGCCAAACACTGTCAATGGTCTCTTTATGTGGATGCCAGGAGTCTTGACATCCACTAAGATCATAGATTGTTGTTTATGCTTCGCTGCGTTGAAGTCAGTTTTCCCCTGTCCATATGTTTTTATCACTCTGTGATCTCTATTGACATGAATGGCACATGGACTGCTAATGCAATAACTTTCAACCAAATACTCACCATGACTATAAGAATTCTACATCTTGGATCCATAGCACCGCTTGTCCACCATTTTGTCCCATTGATAATATATGAATCTCCTTGCCTATTAAAGGAGAAAATTTAAGAAAATAAGTAGTCCATAGCCTCATAAATGTCTAGTTGTCTTCTATTAAGAAGCTTGACTTAAACCTACGTTTTTAAAATAATTGCCAATGCATTTACATTGGCGAAATGAAAAGATTGAACCCATGAATTACTTTAAGATTATGGATAATCCTACCTTTTGATAGAACACTCAATATTGGTTGCATCGGAAGATGCAACATGTGGTTCTGTCATTGCAAATCCAGACCTAATTGTCCCCTCAAGCAAAGGAATTAGCCATTCTTGTAGTTGCTCTTTATTTCCATAACGCAGTAATACCTAATACGCAAAGTAATGCTACCAAATTAGACAAAAATAAATCATAGAGTGCGTGGTAATGCTCAACCCGGGAGAGAATCCAATTAAAGTCAGTCAGTTATTGATCAACAAAGCAAATCTATAAGTTCCATCTTACCTCCATATTACCCGTGTCAGGTGCACCACAGTTAAACACTTGTGGAGCCCAAAGAGAACGACCCATGATCTCACAAAGGTATCCATATTCGAGATTTGTGAGACCAGCCCCTAATAACAAGTCATTTGCATCACTAGAGCAATAATTATTGCTCCCATCAAAGAGAAGATTTCTTGCTCTCACAGCACTATCAAGCTGCGTAAAAGCAGATACATTCAGAGGACTTTTTTTTCTTCTTCCTTTCAATAAAACATAGTAACACTGAACGCTGATAAAAGAATTTAAAAAATAATCATAGATGACAAATGTTTAATATTGCAATAGGCCATCTAGCTCTTCAGGCTGAATATTTTCTTAGCTGTCCAGTTGAGTTATATTTTCTAGCAATGCCCATCCCTCCAGCATCCATGAGTTCTTTTTCAATTCATGTTTCATGGACCCTTTATATTTATGTTATTTTCTTTTTTAGGTATCCTTTTTTAACAAGCTTAGATTTTATCAAGTTTTATTTTAAGAGTGGGAGGGGGTAGGATATTTACAAAATATCTCATATTTGTGTTGTACCTTTGAATATTTAGAATACCTTACATGATCTTTATTAAAATATATGGCAAAATCAAGAAGACATCTAATTGAGGAGGCAATCTTAGGAGTTATTTCCTATTCCTTATATTTCTTGATTTATTTCCTTATTTAATTTAATTAGGCTTAGTAGTCTTATTCGTGAGCTTGGGTTGACTAGTAATGCAACACAAGTATTTGACCAAATTATTAGTACAAATAAGAACATTGATTTAGTAATTAGTATTGTATTATTACATAATCCAAATAATTTCAACATATAATTCCCCAAACTTTGAAACTTCTACATTGGCATTTTAATATTTCAATGTACAACTCACAAAGTTTGAGCTAAGGTGTATATGTAATAATCTTTCTAAACAAATCTTAAAAGCATTAATTTTGTATAAGGTTGAGTGCTTCACATCAAAAGCCTTAAATTTAATTTATCCTGTGACTAGTATTCACTAAAAGAGATTATGGAATATCTAGTAAAATAGTGTGAACTTTGACAATAAAAAGTAGAAAATGGTGAAAATACTAATATACCAATAATCAAGGTCTATAAGACTATAAGATGCATACAGGAATCCATAAGTTCACAAACCTGATTGATATAAGATGCATACAGGTAATATATCGAACCTGATAGATGGATACGAAAAGCTTCTGAATCACAAAATACAGATAAAATAAAGTAAAGAAGAGAAAAATTAAGATGCATACAGGAATCCATAAGTTCCACAAGCCTTCTTTCTTTGCCATTTCCTTTAACTTTTCCTCTGCTGGGTGAACAGTCCAACGTGAGTCTGATTGGGCAAGTTTATAAAATTCATTTTCCATGGGGTAAATATGTTCCTCCATGAACTTAATTAATTTGTTCCTCAGCACCAAAACCTTTTGACTAGGAACAAACTTCCCCTGATTTGAGAGTCCCTGTATATCATTCCCATTCAGTAACTCTTTTGAATAGTCTTGAGCGTTTGCATCTGATTTGTTAAGAGTAAAAATGCCTTAGCTATTAGTGCAATACTAATAATCTAGTAATATGATTAGCTTCAAGTAGAGTAACAAAGTATCTTTGAGACGAGTCACATATGAGAGCCCATAATGTTTAAATGCTATAGCAGCAACCTGAGGGTGGATGCTGAGGAAGCACAGATTTGTGTTCAATAAATTTCCAAGTAATATCTATAAGACCATTTGCAAGTACTTCTGTGTGTCGAGCACGTTCACCGCCGGATGCATTACCCTAAATTGAAGCCACAAAATATTAAGGGTCTGTTTGTTTTCTGTTTTCGAAAACAAGAAAAACAAAACTCATTGCATAAAAATAGTTTGTTTTTTTAAAATTGTTTTCAAAAGAAATACCTCTTTTCAGTTTTTAAAACAAAAAACCAAAACATCTTTAAGTTTTTTTGAGTTTTTACTTATAGTTTTCTATTGTTCATGTTCTTCTTTGTACTATCTCATGTTCTTTTTTTTCCTACTCTTAATATATAAAATTTAGATTTTCAAAACTGCTTTGTAAAATGATATTTTAAAAACGAAAACAAAAAATAATTCAAACACACCCTAAATCTTGAAACTTTAACAACAACAGCATTTCTAGCAAGTTTAGATACCTTAACCCATCTATTATACACTCCTGCATAAATTGAAGCTGCACGGAAGAAAGAAAAGGCAACATAGAACTTCCATTCAGCAGCAGGCCATTTTCTTTGCTGGCATCCAAAACTCCATTGTTAGATCTCTAATATAGGCAAAAATATGATACAAAAACAACTGATATAAAGAAAACGCCATTTTTTATTTGAATCTAAATTCCACCACATAACTAATAGTGGAGTTTCAAATCCCTAAGAAGCCTTCAGGCAAAAGGTAATACATAAATTTCTTTTATCTATATCAGCAGACATCATAAATGACACAAAAGTCCAATGGAGGCACATATAATTGCAATACTTACTGCCAAAGAGCAGTAATCAGCCAAATATTCTGGTAATGAAGGGATTCCCTCAGGTAATCCAAAATGCTCTATACCTTCACGTACTTTTTCAGGTCCAATATCTGCAATATAAGGCTTCCAGGAAGAAAAAAACATGGATGGAACAAGTAATTCAATTAATCAACAACGTAGGTCATCTGAGACAATGGTTCTGTTCTACTTTAACATCAGTTCAACAAGCCAACAGAATAGATGAAAATACTAACCATAAAATTTATATAAACAAAATCCAAATTCAAAACAACTATGCTGTGCAATATAACACATCTTTATTTGCCAAAAAGTCTTGATGCAGAAAAATGACAATATAGTACATACCATACAGGTATATGCAACATCACACATTTGGTTACCAAGGGTAGACAATTCCCAGTCAAGTATTCCAATTACTCGATCCTGTAGCAGAAAGAAAACTTATCAGGCATAAGAAGTGGGTTCTAAGATGCCAATGAATTGTTATAAGTCCTAAATGCTAATATTGAGTCTTGACACTGTCCAAACTCCAGAGTAAACTATACATGGCATTGAGAACATAAATTTCTGTTTCTTTTTGTTTTTTGATCCATAGGAATCGAACTCAGATACAGGAGGGTGTACAACAACTCATGCACATTGCTCAACCAATTGAACTAGATCCCTTAGTATTTCTGTTTCTAAAGCACAGCAGTTATGATACTCTAATTTTGAGCATGACCAGATAAAAAATCTATGCATTAATACCAGAACAAAGAAAAATACTTTTCACCCAATGGAACTTTAGGAAAGTGTAAAATCTTATTATATGCATCTTACCTCTGTGGGATGGAACACAAGGTTGTCAATGCGGAAATCTCCGTGAACCAGACCTCCTGTTGCTCCCGAAGAATCTTCAGGAGGGATTTGATTCCGTAGCCAATCAATCAGGGCAAACATTTTTGAATTACTTGCAGGTTTACCCTCACTGGTTGAGGCAACATATTGCTTAGCCCACCTCTCAATCTAAAAGGGAAAAACCATCCATCAGCACTGAAGAGTTGATAAAATAAAACTATTTTGATCCTAACCCTTCTTTTGTGTCCCGGTACAATAGCAGGACCAAAAAATGGGCATGGGGAAAGGAAGGGATAAGTGCCTCCTCAAAATTTTTAAAGAACCAAATGGAGAGCTCAACCTTTTTAAGGTATCTGCAATATTCGTTTTCAAGAATTTTATTGTGCTGTAATAACTGCTTATTGCATCCATCTGTGTTCAGCTTTCTATCCTAATACAATATATCTCCTTGAAAAAAAATAATTCAAGGCATAACATTGACCATAGATAATCATATAAAATAATTTACCTGTCTTTTGCAATAATCATTGCGTCGCCCGTAATTTCCCAGACCAATGGAATCCACGTTAGCAGAATGTAAGGAAGCCAAGGCTTTAGCTGTTGCCCTGTAAATTGCCCTCCTCTTCTGAGATGTAACACCCTGCCTTATTTACACAACACATGTTACAAATCAAACCAATGACGATTAAGCAATCACCAATTGCAGTTAAGAAAACCAAAACTAACTAGATAACAAACCATACCAGTAACTTGGGGTCAAGAAATATGCGCCCCTCCAAATATTCCATGATATAAAACGCAGTTCCAATAACAGTTGGATCATTGCACAGACAAAAAACTTTAGGAACTGGAACTTCGGTATGAATGCCCAATGCATGGAGAACCTGTTAATTATAGAGGCACATTAGGTTTTAATCAGAATTAGTTTTGCTAATGTTCGTCCAAACACAAGTAGTGTATGAAGTTTTGGCAGTGATTTATTCTGGGACATTTTAATTCTAAAAAAACTAGTTAATAGTAAAATTAAGCATAATTGTTTTTTACTCAAGGTAAAAGTTATCTAAAATTGCTTTGACTCAGAATCAATTTCTCAATGTGAAACCAAATATGTGAACATTTACTCAAAATCATGTTAGCTGCTGATTCTAGATGATCTAATGTGAATCCAGACACAATATGATTTTTCTTTTATATTCAAATTCAAATCCAAATCAACTTAACAACATTCAATATACAATGTAAAAAGAGAAAACCTGAAACTCTCTGTCGATGGCATGAGCTGAAGCAAGCAATTTCCCCGGAGGCTTCTTCCTGAGAACATAGCGCTTCACCACGGAGCCATATGAACCTACTTCCAACAAGTACGTGGGGTTGGATTGTCCATGCCCAAACTAGAACAAGATTTCACCAGAGTCAAAATAAAATAAAAAATAAAAAATAAATCAAATTTTGATACAAATCCATATGAAAGAAAGGGGAGAGATGTCGTCCCGTTAAAAAAAAAAAAAAAAAAAACTAACAATTAATAACAAAAAAAAAAAGTCGAAAATAAAAAGAAGAGAAAAACCTGGGAAACGGTGAAGTGAGTTGGGGGATGAGGGAAGCCAGGAACGTGGGAAGAACAATAGCGGAGCAGAGAGTCGTGGGGGAAGTGGTGAGCAACATTGAAGTTCGTTGCGAGGTCTGCTGTGTTCCTCGCCATATCCGAATACGATCTAGGAAATGACAAAAGGTGTGAAGGTGAGGGACGATTTGATTAAGTGTCACACTCCGATTGTGGGACCCTTGTCTACGACAAGTACCACGATGTCGTGTTAAACAAGTTGCGAGTGAGTATGTACAATTAGCAGTTTTTAATCATTGCGCGCTTTGGATTAATCTTCTCACCTCGAACTGATAAAAAAAATTAGCATTTGGATTCCTTTGGGTTTGGGATATCCTAAAATAAAATGCCGTATTATAATTAGTAATTACTAGTAATAATTAAATTTTTTCAACTCTTTAATTTCTTTCTCATATCATTAGATTTTTTTTTTTAATTTGTTGAAATGAAAAAGGTATCAAAGAGTTTATAATATTATTAAAAGTTTTTTCTTTTACAATATCATTAGATTTTTAATAATACCAAGATTAAAAATATTTGATAAAAAAATATATTACTATATTCAAATTAAAATATCTTTGTTTAATACTAGGGAAAGAGAATGCTTCTCTAAATTTTTAAATAATAAAAAAATAGAAGTTAAATACAGTTAATAAAAAATAAAAATATATAAAATAGTGAAAAATTAATATAAGTTAGAAGAAAATTTTAAATTTTAAGGAATGATTTAAGGGTAAAATTATCAAATCAAATGTGTATACCAAATAAGATAATTTTTATTATTAATATTTATAAATTATTTAATGAATATATTAGTAAGAATATGATGTATTTGAAGAAATCATTTAATTTTGAAAAACATTAATTATTTTGATATAAAAATACAAGACTATAATATTTTAAAGATATACGAAGAATGTAGTATAATTTATACTATAGTAGATGTCTGTATATAATTATAATTATATACATGTACATTGGTAATTAGTAATTTTGAAATAAAAAATAGTCCTAAAGGCATCAAAATAACTGGCGGCAGATAACTTTTCTGTTATTTGGCTTGTGCTGTTTGACTTTGTTTTATTGTCTGTCTAGTAAGTAGGAGACTAGGAGTACAGTATATGTTTGAATTTTATATATTGCGATAGATTGAACTACTTTCCAAATTTCAATTCATTTTATCCTTTTAGTCACCTCATGGATTAGTGTATCATTTCGCAAACTTTATTAGTAAAAGCCAAAAAGACATGTTAACTCAAAAGATAACATAATTTGCTAAGAAAATGACCTTGCGCACAAGGAAATGTGCATGCTGGAAAACACGACTACATACAAGAGCAATGTTTGGATGGAATAAAAGAAAAACGTAAATGAGATGAATTAGGCTAATAATAAGAAAGATAAAACAAAAAAAATTATATATGTAATAAATATGATTTAATTAAATATAATAAGTGATATAACAAAAAGATAAGAAAAAAAATAAGACGAAAGATAAAATAAGTGTTTGTTTGTAGATTTTTTTTATTAAATTTATGTAACATGCACCGAATAGGGAATAAGATCCACTTTTTTTATTGGAACTAATAACTTGAATATATAAAAAAAAATAGAGTGCATTAATAATAATAATAATAATAATAATAATAATAATAATAATAATAATAATAATAATAATAATTTGATGTGTGAATTGCGGAATGACCAAGGTCAATTGTTTCAACAAGAACTGAATTGTATATGCCTTTATCGAGAACAATCCAATAAGCCTTAGATAGTGTTTGGTTGGTTTATGTTTAAGTATATTTCTAAAAGTTTTAAAATTTGGTAGGAAATAATTTTTTTATACTCTATTTTAATTTAAATATTTTGTCTATTTTTATCTAAAAACACTTTCACACATTTTTTATTCCTTAAATCAAACTCACCCTTAAGCGACGTTTGGTAGGATTTTTTATTTTTTTTATATCCAAAAATGGTTGAATTCCTGAAAATAATGATTTTTGAAGATTATGTTTCTTGAGAATAAGAAAAATTTGTTTGGTTAATAATCATTGAAAATATTTAGATAAATTTTCTAGAAATTGAAGAATTACATTATATTTTTATCAATTATTTTAATTATTTATCAAATTAATAAGAGTGATATGATATTTTTACCATAGTAAAAGAAAAATTAAACTCTAAAATAAGATTCTCAATCTTTATTTTTTAAAACAGATATGAAAAATTAAGATTCTCAACTCAAAATTCTCTAAAGATTTAAAATTTCTTCCACATCAAATACCTCCTTAGAGTTGACAATGAAAATTAAAGCATGTAATATTTTAGACAACAAATTAATGATTGAAAACCTCTTTTATCCAAAAAGGATGCTTTCGAAATTGGTATCAGAGAAGAATTTTAAAAGGCTTAAATAATTTTTTGTCCTTATAAAATAGAGTTTTTTTTTAAAAAAAAAATCTAAAGGTTTTTGTTTTGATTTTAGTTTTTCATTTTTTTTAATTTTTGTTTTCAAACAACAATATTAAACAATGGCTTAACAATAAGATTGAAAATTTATTGATTTATCACATTATCAAATAACTATGAAAGTATAAAATCATTTCTATATAATATATAATCTATATAGTAATAAAAGAACATTTTTCTGGGTACGTGTCTTTCTAATATTCAACCTCAGCTTCGAATTCCAGCTGTCATCCTCACGTTCAATGTTAGCTTCCACCTTGACGGGTCCTTTCTAAAATCTGTCTCAGCTTTGTTCCACACCTCTCCCAAGCCTCCGAAGCTCCGTTAGCGGCAGGCTAACAGTCACCACCCACCACGAGCCTTCTCTATCAACTTCTCCCACGCCTCAATCCTGACACTCCAGAAGCTGCTTCTCTTTCAGTCCATGCAATCGTTACCAACTCCTGACATTTTCTCTCAATCCTCACCAACTATGCTTCTTTCACACTCCTTTCAATTTCTTCTTCCTATACGCTTCTCTTGCTTTCTT
>PYAF01006017.1:0-15059 GCA_007407185.1 Glycine tomentella | reverse complement strand
ATAAAGATATGTTGGTCATTTGGGCAAATGTTCAGGGCATTTTGGTCATTTAATCCTAGGGACCTATTTGTCATTTGTGGAATTGTTCAAGGACATTTTGGTCATTTCCAAAAATATCCAAGGGCATTTATGTCATTTATCTAAGAATGCATATTTCTAAGAAAATACACAGATGCAGAGAAATATGGGGGTGTTACATCCTCCGCGGTTTCTAGTTTGACCCACATGTTCTCTTCATTGTGTTGTTCTTGAAACGGCATCCTTCTTGCTGATGTTTCCCCAAGCTCGACAGGAATCATGGCATCAGTGCCATAAGTAAGTCGAAAGGAAGTCTCATGAGTAGTTGACTGTGGTGAGCAATGATAAGCCCACAATATGCTAGAGAGTTCTTCTTTCTAAAGGCCTTTGGACTTGTCAAGTCTGGTCCATAAGGCTCGAAGGATGACTCGATTGGCCGCTTCTACTTGACCATTTGTCTAAGGATGCTCGACAGAAGTGACCAGGTGTTTGATACCTAGTCGTGTGAGAAAGTCTTTGTAGGTATGTTCCTTGAATTGCGTGTCATTGTCAGTAACGATAGCATAGGGTAGACCATACCTGCATATGAGATGTTTCCAGGTGAAGGTTTCAACTTCGCTGGTAGTTATCTCTCGTAATGACTTTGCCTCGATCCACTTGTTGAAGTAGTCGATAGCCACTAGTAGGAACTTGACTATTCCTGGCGCTTTACGAAGTGGTCCTAAGATGTCCATCCCCCACATTAAGAAGGGCCATGGAGAAGTGATAGTGTGAAGGTTGTCAGGGGGGATCCATGGGACATCCGTAAATTCCTGACACCTTTTGCACCTCCGGGTGAATTAGAAGGCATCGGTCCTGAGTGTCGGTCAATAGTATTCTGCTCATACTACCTTGGTGGCTAGGTAGCGTCCTCCTGTATGAAGACTGCAGATCCCTTCATGAAGTTCTCTTAGGACATAGTTCGCCTGCTGGTTGTGCAGACATTGCATACTCCAGCTACAAACAAATTAGGATGCACTCCCCAGATGAAGAAAAAATGACATTCGTCACTAAAGATGCCAACTATTGCTACAAAGTCATGTCTTTCAACCTAAAAAATGTAGGGGCCACATATCAGTGACTTATGGATTGTGTCTTTAGAAAACAAATTGGATGCAATTATGTTGATGACATGGTTGTCAAGTCTCAAAGCGTAGCTCAGCATATGAGGGATTTGGAAGAAGTATTTCAAGAAGTGCGGAAGTATAACAAGCGTCTTAACCCTGAAAAGTGCACATCCGAGGTGGGGGACAAAAATTTCCTTGGTTTTATGATCACACATCAGGGAATTGAAGCCAACCCAGACAAATGCTCAACCATCACTACTAAAAAAAGTACTTTTAACATCGGTAAGTTAACATCGGTTATTGTGAAAAACCGATGTTAACAAAAATGCGGTGGCATTTTTGTAAATGAGTAATTTAACATCGGTTTTCAGAAAAAACAGCTAAAAACCGATGTTAACGAGGTTATGTTAACATCGGTTTTTCGAAAAATCTCTAAAAACCGATGTTAAGTAGTCTATGTTAACATCGGTTTTGTCAGTTTTCCTAAAACCGATGTTAAATAGTCTCTGTTAACATCGGTTTTGAGAAAAATTGCTGAAAACCGATGTTAAGTAGTCTATGTTAACATCGGTTTTGTCAGCTTTCCTAAAACCGATGTTAACTAGTATCTGTTAACATCGGTTTTTCGATGAAAACCGATGTTGTATTTTTATTATACAAGTTGTGTTGTCCCCCAAATTAAACACAATCTCGCGCCTACTTACAGGACCCTCATCTCTCACTCTCAGTCTCGCGATTTTGCTGCTAGCTGTGTAGTTCTGTCACAATTGTGTCGCACTAGAAGTTGAAGCTCATCATCTTCCAGCATTCTTGCGTTTTTGCCTCGAAGCTCATCACTCTTAGTCGCACTCAAAGCTCGCATTTTCTGTGTGTTTTTTCCTCGTCTCTCCATCACCAGGTTAGTAGCGTTCTTGTACCTATGTTGTAACTAAATGTTTGTTTCTGATGTTGCATTAGCATTTTAAGGTAATGTATGGTTTTCGTGAAAGCTTGATAAGTGATTTCGCTGTTCTTGCCCATTAAGTGCTTGATAAAATGCCTAATTCGTACGTGTATGCTGTTAGAATATGGTTAAGGGTTAGGATTGAATGTTATGGAATTGATAAACTTGTTTAGATGACTGGTTAAAGAATTTAGGACACTTAGTGGCTGATTAGGTAAACTTGTGATGCTATTTTTTGTCCTTGTTAAGCTAACTTGTTAAGTATTTTTGTTGGGAATAATTTGGACCTATGTTAGGCTTATGATGTTGGCTATAACATAAGTATCAACACTGGTAGAGTCTATTTTAGTCATTGGATTGGTCAGGCTCTCAAATAATGGTGTTTTAGTCATTGGATTACAACATTGGTTGCTTAAAAGTTCCCCTTATGTTGACTAACTATTCTTCTGGTCCAACTAAATACCACAACATTGGTTGCTCCACCATTGATTGCCTAATTCCATCCAAGTTGGGAATGTAGTTTGGTATTGGTTGGCTGCTTCGAGTCTCACAACATGGCCTGCTTATTTTGGTTGGCTGCTTATATTGTATGTCATTAATGCATCTTGCTTTCTCTATTTGCCTATATGCACTAAGATAACCATTAACTATGTGAATGGCTCTTTTATTCTTTGAAATAAGCCTAGGCATCTATCTATACTATACCAGTATAGCTAGGTTGGTGGCTATTTGTATTTTGGTAGAAACAACTTATGTTAATTTATCCCTAACTCTTTTTACAAATGTTGAATGTAATCATGGGAATACCAAATTGTTGAGTTGGTCTCTTTTGAAATTTGTGTTATATGAGAACGAGAAGATTATTAGTATACTAATGGTATTGGTTTGTTCATTTCTTTTATGATTTAGTTGAGATGTATTCTAAGTTTTTGTAGTTATACTAGTTAAGTCATCCGTGTGATTCTACAAGTACCAGCTAGTGATCAAGATCCAAATTCCACTAGAGATGTGTTTGCTTGACAGACTCAAATGAAACCCAAGTTTAAGATGAATACTCCACTAAATATGACAAAGATAGGATTAATTTATTGAATAGCGCAACCCTTGACATTGAACGCTCCTATAATGATCTGATGTGGTCCTTATGATTATATAAATAAATATGGTAATTTATTTGCAGTAATGTTGATATTGTTGTTATGTTCTTTGCAGGTTTACTGAAAGATTCTCTGTCACTTTTATCAAGATTATATTGTTTGATCCTCTGCATCTCTTCCCTGCGTAAGAAGAAAGACGTATTATTATAAAATATTGACTACTTTGACTAAGATTCTACTTCTAATTCTTGTATTTTGATTTGGCTCAGTCGTTTCATAGGTTCCCATTATTTGGTTCTCATTCCCATATTTTGATTTGGCGCAACCCTCTCAGTAGTATGCTCTTAATTTGACAAACTGTATTTTATTCAATGTATGAACTTGTGATTGGCTTCTGATACAAAATAACATTTAAAGGTGTTATTGTGTATGCACCATTAAAAGTGTTAAAGTGGTTGTTACTAATAAATGTCAGCCAAGCAAATGAATATAGGAGCTACAGATTTACCCTAGGAGAAACAAGAAAGAAAAACAAAAATAGAATACATGTCGGCTGGTTTGTTTTTGTTTCTGTTTTGGCTTGTGGGATACACCAATAGTGGGGATAGTTATAGCCTTATAGATGTTTAATTAATTCATGTTATTATTATACTAAATTAAGTTTGTATGGGTTGATTTTTTGGGAAAACAATGCAGCTAATAGTGGAAGTTCCATTTTGCCTATATATGCAGTCCCCAATTATGCAGAAAATATCAGTCCTATATTGCTTAATCAATTGTAGCGGCTTAAATGGAAGTCTTACATTCACATCCAAAGCTCTTATACAATTAATCAATTGTAGTGGCAAATTGTGCTTTACATAAGAGGGTGTTAATGTGTTATTTCATGGCAAATTGCAGCAGTGTTCCTTACCTGTTTTTTTAAGCTGCTGTTTGAATTAATAGTTCCTAGGACTGTAGTTGGGTGATGTAGGGCTGTAGCTGGGTGATGTGGGGCTATAGCTGGGTGATGTGGGAGAGTAGGATGGACTGGTGGGCGAATAAGCTGGACTTGTAGGACTATATCCCAGAGAGCTAGGACTATAAGTCAGAGAGGTGGGACTATACCCAGGTGACGTAAGGCTGTACCTAGGTGACGTGGGGCTGTACCCGAGTGAATTGGGGGTGTACCCGGGTGATGAGGGACTATAGCCTGGGGATGATGGGCTGTAACCAGGAGATGAAGTAGGAGAAAATGTCATCCCACCAACATAAGGTGAAAACTGTGCATCGGTAGTTGGAGACAATTATAAATTTGGGTTCAACAGATAACTAGGAGACATCAAGCCTTCATGACATGGAGTCGCAGATATTGGGGAGCGAGCAGGAGTCATACCAAAATCAAGACCATCCATATAACTAGGCAATTGGAGCTCAATAGCATTTTTCAGCATCTCATCATTAAGATACAAGGCACATTCGCCAGTGCCGATGGGGGCGAGCTGACCTAACATTATGTTTTCGGTGACTCCCCTCAAGTAATCAGTCTCAGCATATACAGAAGCATCAAGCAAAATATCAACTGTCTCTTCAAATGAGCATCTCATCATTGGCCCAATATCATTTCGGTTGATACCATGACGTGTAATTGCCATCAAATGCCCTCGATAAGTGATGGTATCACAAAGAATAGCCAAATGGCTGTAATTGACATAAGAACCATCAAAAGAAATGACAACACGCAATTCATCCAGAAGAGCTCGCCGAACTGCCTCAATACCAAGAACTTCAATGACTTCAATCAAGTGGTTGCTTGTGGTCCTGGTCGCATCAACATGTTCATGGCACATCACAGCTAGAAGGTTGACACCTTCGGTATCAAGCATCCATTCCTCATTAGGCTTAAAACCTTGATTCTCATGAAGCTTCTGAACTTTAGTATTTTTTAAGAAAACCTAATTGATGTCTGGGATACCTCGTAAGGTCATTTCAGTTAGCATGTTGCTTTCTATTTTCTTTAAGAAAACATCATCTTCAGCAGACTCATTCTGAATCTCACCCTTGGGTGCTTCATCATTCATAATACGAATACAAAGTACAAGTTTTTCAGCATTGTCATCATTAAATATACAAGTCAAATCATCATCAAATTCAATGTTAAACTTCTCTACAATGTCAGCCATACTCAACTTGTTATCCACCATCATTTCACGATTCAGCTCAATGCGAAGCAACCAAAGTGAAATTTTTTCAACAGCAACTTCTTCATCAGGCATTTCATAGTAGGACTTCACAAAATCAACGTCCTCTTCAATTGTTGTACTCATCGGGTCTGGATCATACCACACCTCTGGAGCTTCAGTCACACTCCTGAGAGTGGTATATTCTAAAGCACACTGCACACTCTTGGCTCTCTTTAGTCTTACCAACATCAGGTCTCAAGTACACAGATTGAGAAGGCGTTTTAATTCTCTTTGCCACATTAATGATTTCCCTTAACCTAGGAACACCAAGAGTAACATTTTTTGCACTGACACCAGCATAGTGGAAAGTGTTGAGAGTCATCTAAGTAGCAGGTTCTCCAATTGATTGTGCTGCCACACAACCAATCATTTCTCCAGATGCTACAAGGGACTGCAAGAACCTTGATTGTATTTCTCCCACTACCCACCCAAATGCCTCACGAGAAAGCCTGTATTCCTCCAAGACCCTTTTACTAGCAAAAGTGCTGCAGAGCAGAATATTGAACAGGAGAGTAGCATTCTTCTAAGCTTCTTGACTCAAGAGATCTTCACCAGGAACAACCTTAAGTCGCTCCTGGAGCTTATCAATGGATTCCACAATCTCCATTGGATGCATATCAGAAGGCCTTCGGAAGTTAACCTTAAATGTCTTCTGAGCATTCAAGATAAGTCTCTTCAGGTTAATAGGTAGTGGCAGAGAACTGTCACCAGTAGTGGCTATCTCAGTTGCAAGTTGAAATCTATCAGCTTCAAGCTTTTGAACTTCAACCTCAAATACATTATGAAATTGTCTGATGGTTTTTAAGTCTTCTACAGAAGGCACTTCAAGCATGTATCACCAATTCCAATGGTAAAAGCATTCTGCAAAAGATAGTAGTTTACAAGCCACTGAGTATCACCAAGAAATTTTTGAGCTGCATCAGGGCCAACCTCTTCCCTGTATTCATATAGACATTTAGTGAAGTAAACGAAGAAGAAAGGTCCCTGTTTAAGAAACTTCGTAGTAGTTTACAAGCCACTTGTTTGCCTGTCCACAACGGTTCATAGCCTTCACAAGTTCCCTCTGGATGTATCCAATTTCAGATGTCTTCACTGCAGTATCAATAAGACCTTCCCTACCACACATGCCATGAGGGGTCAGTCCACGTAGATATGAGTTCTCAACAAAGCCACGACTTGGAGGCCTACATCTTCTCTGTTGTGACACAATAAACAAGTTTTTCTCATTTTTAGGAATTATGGGCGGGCCTGTTTGATATATAGGCAGGCACATAGCGCACACACACACACACATTCCACGTATAGGCAACAAATACTCTTGGGGTAGAACTTATTTGAAAAAAAAAATATTTATTGCATATATCTTTTCTGATCTAGACCATTTTTCTGACATATATAGATAACGACTATTCTTGTTTTTTAATTCTTTGCAGGAAGAACAACTAAGTGAGGCTGCAACCCCAGTTACACCACTATCAGTAGAACCCAATCCACAGCCAACCTGTGCTCCTTCACCAAAGGTAAGCCTTGTGTTAAGACTCACACCAGCCCCAATTCTGTCCTACATATATAATCGTATGTGTGTCATCTTTGAATATAACATCTTGATTGTTCAACATCATTTGAATGTAGTTGTCCTTTGCCTCTTTGTATCATCATCACCAGATTCATTGTTGGAGATTGTCATTAACCATCGTCTCAGGTACTGACGAATGCCTTTCAAATTTTTTTAGCTTCTATATGTAATGCGTACTTTTGTAAACAGCTTTATGCCATTAATGAGTATTTGTATATACAATTAATGTTCATTATGAGTGAACCTTAGTTTCCCGTTTGAGATTCATTACAGTGATTCTTCCGGACAGTTTGGATTAATCATTGTATTGATTCTTGAATTGTCCGTTTGGACAGTTTGGGAAGGCTTATATTTTTTTAGTATATTCATATTTATAGGTTGTGATTCTTGTCTTAAATATGATGAAATTTTGCTACAATGCATTTCACTTTGTTCTCCAGGTGCATACTTGACTGTGGTGGAACTCATGTCACCGCTTTCATTTCGTGTACTTGGAGACCAAAGCGAAATGTTGCCGAAATTTCGTCATATTTAAGATAAGAGACTCAACCTATAGATACGAATATACTTTAAAAATATGTCTTCCTGAATGGGATAGGGCCACACCTTGAATGAAAAAAGTGAGGTTTTCATGCATGGAATAACTTTGTCAGTATCACAGAATTGATTTGAACATGGATCGAAATTGGATGAATGCAAGTCGCATCACGGTTGAGTACTAAGAAGGCGTTGAAAATTTCTTGCAATTTGCCTCGGAAAGAAGTCAACTGGATAGGGATGGAAAATATTTCTGCCCCTGTATCAATTGTTTGAATGGTAGACGACAAACACTAGAAGACATCCGGGAGCACCTTCTGTGCAATGGGATTAAGAAGACATATACCACATGGATATGGCATGGTGAATTGACAGACACGCAGAGGGTCTCGCAGACTGAACCGGTTGATGTTGACATCGGAGATCGACTAGAGGATATGATTCATGATCTGGGACATGAGTCTTTTCAGCAAGCACATGCCCCTATGTATGATACATTGGAGAGTGATTCGAAGAAGCCATTGTATCCGGGGTGCAAAAAGTCATTGACACTGTTGTCTGCGGTGTTAAATCTTGTTAATGTCAAGGCCAGATATGGGTGGAGTGACAAAAGCTTCAGTTCACTGCTTGAGGTACTGAAGGACATGCTTCCAGAGGACGATGATTACTATGGTAGTGATGAAAGTTCAAAGAAAGGGCCTAATGACTGCATATTGTACAGAAATGAATTTGAACAAATGCATAAATGTCCCACGTGTGGGGTATCACGGTACAAAGTGAAGGACGATGATTACTATGGTAGTGATGAAAGTTCAAAGAAAGGGCCTCCCGCGAAGGTGTTGTGGTATCTTCCGATCATTCCAAGGTTTAAGCGTCTTTTTTCTAATGAAGATGACGCAAAAGACCTTACATGACATGCAGAGGGAAGAAACTGTGATGGGATGATCAGACATCCGGCAGATTCAGTTCAGTGGAAGAAGATTGATCGTTTGTATCCGGAGTTTGGCAATGAGCCCAGAAATCTCAGGCTTGCACTTGCCAGCAATGGAATGAATCCATACGGCAGTTTAAGTACTCAGCACAGTTCGTGGCCTGTTTTGCTAGTCATATACAACCTGCCTCCTTGGTTGTGCATGAAGCGAAAATACATGATGTTGTGTATGATGATATCGGGCCCAAAACAGCCAGGAAATGACATTGATGTTTATCTTAGTCCCTTGATTGAAGACTTGGCAAACTTGTGGGATGAGGGGGTTACCGTGTTTGATGGGTATTGTAAGGAGACATTCAAGTTGCGTGCAATGCTATTTTGTACCATTAATGATTTTTCTGCATACAGGAATTTGAATGGATACAGTGTTAAGGGCCATCTTGCATGCCCTATCTGTGAGCAAGACACGAGTTACTTGCAACTTAAACATGGAAGCAAAACTATTTACACTCGCCATCGACGTTTTTTGAAACCTTATCACCCTTATCGGCGACTAAAAAAAGCATATAATGGAAGTCAAGAGCATGAAATTGCACAGATTCCGTTAACCGGCGAGCAGGTTCTTGAGCAAGTTGAGGGCATCCATACTGTATTCGGAAAGACTCAAAAGAAGCAGAAAGGTAATACATGCGTATGGAAGAAGAGGTCGATATTGTTTGAGCTTCCATACTGGTCTGATCTAGATGTTAGACATTGTATCGATGTTATGCATGTGGAGAAAAATGCGTGTGACAGTGTCATCGCCACGTTGCTTAACATTCAAGGCAAGACAAAGGATGTTTTGAACACTCGTCAAGATTTTGCTGAGATGGGTATACGTGAGCAGTTACATCCTAGGTCCAATGGTAAGAAAATTTACTTGCCTCCAACATGCCACACTTTGTCAAGAAAGGAGAAGATAAGTTTCTGTCAGTGTCTACGCCGAGTTAAAGTGCCACAAGGATACTCTTCAAATATTAAGAGCCTTGTACAGATGAAAGATCTGAAACTAGTTGGGTTAAAGTCTCATGATTGCCACGTGTTGATGCAACAACTGTTAGTCGTGGCCATTGGAGACATTTTGCCTAACAAAGTAAGGCGTGCTATAACTAGCCTGTGCTTTTTCTTCAATGCCATTTGTACGAAAGTCGTGGACCCTGTAAAGTTAGATGACTTGGAAGAAAAGGCGGAAATTATCTTGTGTCAGTTGGAGATGTACTTTCCTCCTTCATTTTTCGACATAATGGTTCACTTGTTCATCTGGTGAGGGAAATTAAAATATGTGGACCAGTTTATTTATGGTGTATGTACCCGATCGAGCGATACATGAAGATCTTGAAAGGGTATACAAAAAACCTACACCGTCCTAAAGCTTCCATAGTTGAAAGGTACATTGCAGAAGAAACGGTTGAATTTTGTTCAGAGTACCTTCAGAAAGAAAAACCTATTGATCTTCCCGAGTTGCGACATGAGGACAGAGTGGGAGGAAAGGGTACACGAGGGCTACATGTTATAACACCTTCGTTGCAGGAATTGCATCAAGCTCATTTGTATGTCCTGAATAACAGTAATGAAGTGCTGCCATATATTGTTCATCATGAGGCACTACTTAAGGAAAGTAATCCAAGAATGACGAAGAATAGGCTGTTGAAAGAGCATAACAAGACTTTCTTGAATTGGTTTAAACATACAATATTTAGTGATGAATCTGCATCTGAAACACTGAGGAAGTTAGCAGATGGCCCAAAAAGAAATGTGAGAAGTTGGCAAGGGTACGATATCAACAAGTACTCCTTCTATACCAAACAACAAGATGAGAAGAGCACCATGCAGAACAGTGGGGTTAGCCTAAGAGCTGAGTCACAACACTTTGCTACTGTCCATGACGACAATCCACGTTTGGCATGCTTGCCTTGCTTTAGAGTCATTAATGACATATGGGAGCTTAATTATGTTAGTTTCTCTGTCTGTGTTTTCAAATGCATGTGGGTTGATGTCAACAGTGGTGTGCAAACTGAGGATTTAGGATTTACTTTGGTAGATCTTAACAAGCTAGCTTATCAAGACAAACCTTTCATCATGGCAGAACAAGCTAAATAAGTCTTTTATGTACAAGATCTGTGTGACAAAAGGTGGTCAGTGGTACCACATGGAAAAACCATTGGCATTAATGTTGACGACAATGACTCAACCGCTGATACAAGTGTGACTCATTTCTCCACACAAATACCTAACGTCAACAGAGATGACGAGGTTGACGATGTTCATGCAAATCGTAATGATCATGATGAAGGAGAATCAATTAACATCAGCTAATGTAATTTTTTTTGTTAACTATTTTCGACTTGTAAGTACAATTTCATATGTAACAACAACTTGTCACTTAACTTTACTTATTTATGTTCTAGTTTTTTACAGGATCATGACTACACCACCCAACTCCCCTCCTCGTGCTGAGTCACCACTTCCTCCTCCTGAGTCAGCATCGGCTCATGCTGAGTCAGCACCTCCTCTTGAGGCAAGACCTTCGTCGTCTACATCGAAGAAGACAAGGAAAGCAATACAGCTGAGGTCACTGGCTACTAGAGCTCCTGGTGCTGAAAGACCGGTGGTCCATGTGGATCCTAGCGCAGGGAAGGCTGATGGTCCTCTGGCAAAGAGATTGAGGACATATCTTGGGGTCATGGCCAAAAACAAGGTGGATATCACCCTTCCTAATTGGAAGGAAGTGCCTTCAGTGCAAAAGGACTTGATTTGGGAGGACATTCAGGTATTCCAATTTAAAGCATTACACAAATAAATTGTTGTTCATGTTACTTGAAAACTAACTTCCTTTTAATGCAGGCTGAATTTGATATACCTGAAGCGTCAGACCAACGGACAAAGAAGAAGATTCTGCAGACCGTGGGCGAGCGCTGGAGGCAATTCAAATCAGACTTAACAAGGAAATGCATCCTCGCAGAAGGCAACGACGACAATGCCGACGCTGTATGTGAAAAATACGACATAATCATGAACAGTGGACCCAATTCTGTCAGAGTTGGCGAGCAGCTTCCTAGGAGGTTAGTTGTTTTACATAACCCTACAAATTCTCAATTATGTAATCTTACAGTCTCCTATTTGGTAACCCTATGTGTCTACCTGTTACAGGATGTTAGAAAGAAGGCCCAGGCAATCCAGAAGCAAAACACCGCCCTTCACGTGTTTTCACGCGAGGGTTACGAGTTGCTCGAGAAGAGATTGATGGAGAAAAAACAAAAGAAGCAACTGGAGGGAGCAACTCGTGATGACAGCACAGAGACCATCATTCATCCTCCGTCCCCTGTGCGACGACACGTGAAGTGGAAGTTGGCTCGCACGAAGAAAAGCAACGACATGACCTCGAAGGCGGCACGCCAAATTGCTGAGAAGATTGTAAGTAAAACAACAATCTCATACACATTTAATTAATTTTCGTATCACAAGTAACAAAAAAATGGTCTACTTATTTTGATTGCAGGATTCCCTGGAAGAGCAATCCACACAGGGTTCTTTTGTCGCTAGTGGTCGTCAGGATGTCCTGGCTGCTGCCATTGGACGACCGGAGCATCTTGGCCGTGTCTGTGGTGCTGGAGCTGGTGTGACCATCACCCAGTACTTCGGACCGGCTCCATCATCCTCTCGCAAGTCGAAGTCTTCATCCATGGCGCCTGAAGACTTGGATCGCCTGAAAGACAACATCAGGGTCGAGCTGGAGCAATCTATCACTGATCAACTTACACAGTTGAAAACTGAAAGAGTTACCCAATAGGTGATGATGAGCTTCAGTCAGCTGCAGTCCCACATCCAGTCTCAGGGTGCCATTCAGCCTCAGGAGGTTCAGTCATGTCCTCTTGGTGCCCGTGTCAGCACCAAGGGAAGCTGTGTTGATCCCTTAGGCAATGACCCAGACACGGGTGCATCTGACAGATGTGGGTTGTATGTGGATGACAATCCTCCCCGCCTTGTTGCCCTTGGCAAAGTTCATAAGGGATCGCGACTGTGCACAGCGCCCCTCTTGCCGCTGATCAGGTAAAGGTAAGTGTTGAGGAAGTACAAGATGCAGAGGCTCTCGTCCCTGTTCCCACTGACGAGGTTCAATTAGTGGGGCAGGCACTTAACACTTTCCTTACTTGGCCGACACATCTTTTACACACAATTTTGACTCAGGTTTTAGATTTTTCCCTTATTTCTTCTAATTTACGAATAATTTGTCACATATCAAGTTAACCTGATCGCTCATCTTTGGTTGTTAACTGTCTAGGATAAACAAGAACCCAAGGGACCGACGAAACATGTAGATAAGTCGGAATGTGTTTCTAATCCTTTGTACCATTTAGCATTGACCATCCCCGATCTTTTCCTCAGACCCTTCCAGGTGCCATGGGACCCGCTAATGTTCGGGGTGCATAATGACAACATCCCGTTGTACATCAAGCATGAGGATATTTCGGAGATCATCCATGGTGGTCAATGTCTCAACATCTTCGTTATACAATTGTGGATTCTGTAAGTCTCTTGCAATTGACTAGCATTACTTGGTGAATTGTTTTATATTCTACCATAACTGACTTTATTTTCATCGCACAATAGGCATATAAATCATTTAAGTCTGCAATCGGATCATGCTGATGTGTATGGATTCGTCGAGCCACAGTCCATACAGAGATCTGGCCAATCTCAATTTCAAATCGAGGACTATATGAAGAAATGGATGCAGACTTCACGGAAAAAAGTCTACCTTGCACCGTATTTGAATGGGTAAGTATAAATGAGAATGACAATTTAATTAATGTATGCAATATAATAACCTTGTTTTTGACAATGCAGTTCACATTAGCAACTGGTAATTATCTGTCCGAAGGCCAATGTAGTCGCCTGTTTCTGTTCGTTGCATAACAGGCCTGATAACTACCTTAAAGGAATTATTAACATGTAGGTTCTAATTTCTAAGACATTTACGTTATTTCTATAGTTGAATGGTAACTTGTACACTATGCATACTTGTTTGTCTGAAACAATGCTTTGAAGGGAGTGGATGACTGTCCAGCAAATAAATCAAAGGCTACAACTAAATGGATTGCGCTTAAAGTAAGTCTTTTCATAAATCATGGTTTAAGTATTGAATTAATTTTTATTAATATTTACGGTAATTGCCATTTAACTTTGACTGTGTTTTTCAATTTAGTGTAATAAGCAAACAGGAAGCACTGAGTGTGGCTATTATGTCATGCATTGGATGTAGACAATAGTCCAAGGAGGCTTCACAGATAGCTGGGACATGGTAATTAGTTGTCTAATTGAAAACAAATTGTTTTTGTTTACTTCTTTTTGTTTTGTACTTACTACATGTTTTCTTATGTCATGCAGTTTTTCACTGATCAAAGACCATTGGAAGTCGACACGTTGAAGGCGATAAGAGTGCAATGGGCGAAATATTTTCTTAAAATTAAAGAAGATGTATTAGTAGCTTAGGTGATTTATTGGATTTTCAAAACAATTGTATAATAATGCTTAGCATAATCTTTTATGTACATTGACACTATTTACTTTTATTTGTTATTGAAATATTATTAAATTGTGAATTGGCTGGATCTGGATTTTTAAAATTTCAGGTTGAAGAACTGCTAAAATTAAAAAAAAATAGATAAAATATTTAAAATAAAAATAAAAAAAACATCGGTTGCAATAAAAATCGATGTTAACTTATAAATCAACATCGGTTTTCTTTCCAAAACCGATATTGTTATGATGTAACAACATCGGTTTTGAAAAGAAAACCGATGTTGTTTTCATGTAACAGCATCGGTTTTCTTTTCAAAACCGATGTTGTAATCCATAATCAACATCGGTTTTGGGTAAAAACCGATGTTGTTGTCGTTGTTAACATCGGTTCTGCAAGGAAACCGATGTTGTCACACCATCATTACGCTTTTCAACATTTTCATTTATCAGATGTCCACATCGGTTATTGATGGGAAACCGATGTTCTTTACTTTTGTTAACATCGGTTTTGAGAACCGATCTTAACTTCAACACTTTCAACGTTACCTGATTCAACATCGGTTCATAACCGATGTTAAATGTCCCAAATAACCGATGTAGAAAGCTATTTTTCTAGTAGTGCATTTTACAGATGCATAGCCTAACTAATGTCAATGAAGTTCAAAAGCTGAACAGAAGAGTAATGACTCTATCACGATTCCTTCCAAGACTAACGGATTTGTACACTGCCCAGGTTTAGGTCTGAGCTGTAGTTTGACCAGTTCTTCAATTGGCTTAGGTCCTTTGTCAACATTGTTATTGTGTGGATCCACATCGAAGGTGTCATCATTGTGAGATGTATAGATAGTCAGGGTGTAGGGGGTGGACCCTGTAACGCCTCTCTTAACTCTCTCGTGCTTGATTGATTTTAGATAAAAGCTCGTGTCCTTTTGTATTAAAATTAGTTTAGTATAAAATTTTTTTCGAAAATTCTTTTCGCGTTGCTTACTAAATTGTAAATTGTAAGTGACGTAAATAATTATCCTTACCACGATTATTCATAAAGAGCAGTACATTTAATCACAACA
>PYAF01006015.1:751548-774990 GCA_007407185.1 Glycine tomentella | reverse complement strand
ATGACTTTTAGTTATTATCCTATTTAATGAGTTTTTTTAATTGTGAGACTTGAGATTATTGTCTATCTAATTATTATTGTGATTGTGAGACCAAATTTTTTTCAAAACTTTGAGACAAAAAATTAGTATGAATCATAAATACACTAGTTTCCCTTCTTATATTACTTGAATAAAAATCAATTTTAGTTTTAAGTGTAAAACTACTAAATAAGTTTTTGAAACTAAGTGTTTATTAAATATTTATTTGTTAGAAGTTAAATATTTAAGTAATTAATTAAGGTAGTGTTTGGTTGATTTACCCTTAATTGTATTTGAGATTAAAAAAATAAAAATTGACGTGAGTCAAATTTTTACATTTTATTTTGATTTAAATATTTTAGCTTTTTTATTTTAATTCATTGTCACACCTCTTTCATTCTTTTTAACCAAATCACCTAAATAAAAATCCAACCCCCTTCAGGCATTTCCTGGATCTGTCCCTGCTTGTATTAGTTGTTTTGGTGGATATCTACGACTAGAGTTTTGATATAACGTGTTGTTTTCATCTATATAACAATGAAAAAGAATATTCTGATGTAGATTCGAACAAAGATGCAAGGATTTTTTTATATATATAGAAAAGTGAAACAAACAAATAGTAATCGAACAGTTATATATGAACTGTTAATATTAAAACTTGTTTAAAATTACATGACTATCTAAAAAAATAGTTAGGTCATCATAAAAAAGTCCCAACATTCTTTGGTTTAAAAATTTGGCATAGTAAACATGGAGGTAGTTTGGATGATATCTGGTTATTATATCTGTTTCTTATGTTGCTGAATAAACAATACGATAATGTTGAAAGAAAAATATAATTTTAATTAAAGAAAAAAATAGCTAGTTCTCTAGAGACTAGAGCATTGGTCAAGAAATTAAAAAGTGGAATTTTTTTATGGAAAAAATACTAAACACGTCATTCCACTGTCATTGTTAATAAAAATTTTTTATTAAATCCTTAACTACTACTATCTTTAGGATATTCTTTAATAAGACCATTTATGAAAATTCACCATAATTAACTGTAAAAAGTATTAAAATTGTATTTGATAAAAATAATCATTAACTTTGACAATATTATGTTACTCAACCATATAATAAAAGGATTTGTGTAACGTGCAACCCACTCTCAAATTATTAAATTAGCAGATTATTTATTATAGGTCCGTGTTTCACACGCTAATTGAACTTGTTGCCATTATTCTTCTGGACCCTAATGGTTAGTTGTTGCCCACTAAGTCCAGTTTGTTTTCGTTATACTAATTATGTATGATGTATCTACCAACTGCTTATTCCTGTTTTGACTTTTCTTCGTCAAACCCTTCGTGACTCATGAACTTTATTGTTATGAAAATATTATGCAATAACTTTAAAATTTAATCAATATTTTGTTAGTGTTTTTATTATTCAATCTCATGCTGACATATTATTTACAAAATTTGTAAAATTCATTTTAAAAAATGACTCTATATTATTCGATGCAAGCATAATATTTTTTATATTGAAAATGCATTAAAACTGAGCTCATTCATTTATGCATAAGCTAATAACAAAACATAAAAAAAATAGAAGTCGAAAATGCAGATATCTTATTTGAGATGTCAAAGGCCTTCAACATATTGATGTATTTTGATTGCATGTAGTGGAAATTTTCACAAGACGAGCCTCAAATTTTTGTCTTCTTTTTTAAAATTTGGCATGCGTCACTTTCGCTTAGCTATGTTTAAATTAAATTGATGGGAAAAGATAAAATAGAATAAAATGAAGTGTAATAAATATTCTTAAAAATGTCATATTAAAAAGGTAATGTGGATTAATATTTGTTGATATTTCTTTAATGAAAATTAAAATATTAATATAAATATTACAATTTTATATTAACAGAATAATTCGTATTGCTAACATGCATAATATTTTGTTAGTGTATAGAATTGATATATACTGCCAAGACATTAAATATTACAATAATATAATATTAGTCTATAGACTCATGTATAATGTGTATATTGACAGATTAATTTCTATAAGATATAAATATTTTTTAATAATATTTTTATTAGTTATTATATAACATTCTGTAGTGAAAATAATGTCAAGTTTTATTACTTTTTTAAATGCAATCAAGTATTATTATTTAAGTTATTTAAATAAATGAAATATGATAGAAATATATTTCATTTCAGTTCGTTTTTCTTCTAATTTAGAAGATACGAAACCATTTTCTGTTTTATTTTTCACCACAGAAATATCCAATTAATTGTTAGCATCTTTATTTCATTACCTTCAGTATTCAAGCATATTTTTTTTGTTGCCTCATATCCTAATTGTTGCATTATACGCTTGCTATTAATATTTTTATTTCAATCAATTTTATTCAGTAAAAAATTATTTTTATTTTTATTTTCAAAACACGGGGAACTGGAACAACATCATACTAAAAATAAATAAATATGTGTTTAATCGATTTCAATTTTATAATTGATTTCAAATCAATTTTACATGTTTGGAATTATATTGGTGAAGATTTTGAGAATTAATTCTGAGTTAAAATAATTTTAATTTTAAGTGACTTTTGTGTTGGATAAAAAAAATTATACTTTAATCCTACTTCTAATTTGATTTCATAATAAAAGCATTTAAATATAAAACATACCACTTTAAAATTAAAATAAACCATAATCATTTTTATAAATTTAAAATTAATTTTGTTAAGAATCATTCAAACACACACTAGATATGAGCTGATTTAGACCAACATTTCTAGCATTACCAACCTACACTTAGCTGATTAATCCTCCAATATAATCAAGTGCAGCGTATGATGAATTAGGAAGTTATAAGATGAGGCACTAAGTTATAAACACCATTACGTAACTAAGCATGCTCATAAAATATTACAATCCAATTGATAAATAACACAATTCGAGAACGATATTATTGGCTTGAGTTTTTTTTATATTTTTCATTGAAGATAAGATGAGAGACTTTTTACTTGATACTTAAGTTAAGTGAGACCTAGCGGTGATACAAACTTCGCGTTATTGAGAAAAAGTAAATAAAGGCCATCACTTTTACATACCTCAAAAGCTATTAAATTGAATGACGACAATCAATGTTAACTTTATAATGTTATATAAATAAAAATTATTCAAAGCTTTGGTCTCTAATTTAATTAATAAAAAGTATGATAATTTGTTAATAATTGATACAAAACCTAATTCGGGACGTGGCCACGTGTTATATAATAACGCCTACAAAATTAGTTAAAGGTAAACAGAAAAAAAGGAAAAAAAGTTTTATTATTATACAATACTACTATTATTTTTAGATGGGAGAAAAGAAAAGAAAAAATAATTTAACGATTAAAGATTTTTTTATTTTTAAATAATTTATTTTTTATTTTCTTTTCAATTAAATAAGATAAAACATTAGATTGTTTTCTTTCCAACCAAAAGATAAGGCAAATGTTGGACTGTCGAACGGGATAAGCTAAAGAAAAAGTAACATAAATGTAAAAAAAAACAAAAATAACAAAACTCGTTGCGAAAAGAAATAAAGTAAAAAAGAAAAGAAAGGAAAAGACAAAAAAACAGAAATGAGATAGAGGAATGGGAAACTCGGAAATTTGTGATTGGATTGATTGAAGCATGAAAGTTAGCGTCTGCAAAAGTCAAGGTAAATACGACGTCGTGTAGTGAAGCCACCCCTTCCTAGACTTTAGCTATGTTCAGGTTCTTCATTGACGGCAACGAGTGAACTTAACGGCGTGATAATCAGGACTTGGAAACGGAGGCCGCGTCTTTGGCGACGGCGTTAGCCACAGTAGCAGACTGCACAGTGAGCGCGGACATTCCGGGAGAGGAGGGCCCATCACCGTTGATGAAGGGGTTCCTTGGGTGAGACGTGGCTTTGGAGATTGCGCTGGCGAGCGAAATAGGCATCAGGCAGAGACCCTTGCCCTGCAAGTACTGCATGGCGGAACCCATGTCTTCCTCCATGAGCTTTTCCACCTGTTGCTCCGTCATGCCGAGGCTGTCGTCTGAGTTGGTGTGTTTGGCTTGGATGCAGTCACCGCCACCCTGCAATGCAAAACAAAACAAACACCATGTCATGTGACAGCGTTAGAAGAGAGAGAGGAATCTCAGAAAGTGCCCACGCGTGCTGCTTTTGGATTGTCGTTTTGTGCTGATTGAGAATTTCGGAATTGATGGATTGGATGGATGATAAGCCAAATACAACAAAAAAAGTAGGTGTGACCGTGCCAGAAAACTAGACTAGACTACTCTCTCAGACAATCTTTGATGGGTGCTGTGCCCTTCTTTTTCTTCTTATGGAATTCCCAATATGTTTTTTTTTTTATTATTATCTTTCCCAATTTCTTGTCTCCTCTTTTTTGCTTCGGATGGCCAAATCTTCTCATAAATGAAGAATGCAAAAAAAAAAAAAAAAAAAAATAAAATTCTTTAACAATTCCCTGATTCACAAAAGAGGAAATATTGAGGGGGAAATAAAATTATTTTGAAATATTGCATTTAAAATTTTTCCAAAATGCAGGGTTTTCTTTTTGAAGAATAAAACAGCGATGAGGGGAAAAAAACCCTCGCCATTTAGCATTGTTATCGTTTTTTCTTTTGCTATAGTTGTTGAAATGATCATATAATGGTATTGAAGTTGAAAAATATAGTGTAATATACCTCAGCAACAAGGGGTGCCACAGCTGCTGCACCGCCCAATCTGCTCATGCTTAAAACCTGTAATCAATTTATGTAGGCAACGAAATTAAATTAAAAAACAGAAGGCTATAGCAACTGGAATTTTATGATCAGAGTTCTATACCTAAATTCCAGTTGTTAACTATGAATAATGAATTTGTGAAATTAAATGAATTACTTATTGCTTGCTAGAAATAAGATACAAATCACGAAATCGTTCATCGGTTTCAAATAATTATTGTTTAAGATTCTACACATATGTAGTATTATTAAACTAGTAATATCATTCTAGTTATGTATAGATTCCGTCAAAAAAAATTCTAGTTATGTTTAGATATTGTTTTAAAACTTTGACCATCTAAATTTTGCTGGATGAACAGTTTCTTCACAGTAACTCGCGGAACATCCAGCCAACTTTAATTTGTAAAGTTGTATATATACTTTTCATGAACAGCATTAATAATCTAATTAATTTATCATTTTATTTTATCAACTTTCTTGTTTCCATCAATTGAAATATATCAAGAGACAAAGAAAAATAAATATACTACTAATTCATTGAAATAACAATTAAAAAAACTAAGGAAATAGAAGTATGACAAAAAAAATTGAAAATATTTTTAATAAAAATACATATTATCACATGAAATTATTATGATACTAGTACTTCTTTTTATGCATATTTTTATCCATAATCTTTTATTTATTAAAAGAAATTGTAGAAACAAAGGGGAATGATCACCTTGACTTGGAGCTGCAGGAACTTCACATAATCGATGATCTCATCCAGCATGGAGGCCTTGTCAGCCTGTCAATCCACGAGCCAACCCAATGAACACATTTTAACAATGGAAGAAATTGTATCTGTTTGTGTATTTTTAATTTTAATACTGAGAGAGAGACAGAGATAGTGAATGACTAATATACTCTTTTTTACTAAGGATTGATCCAATACAATTTGTATGGTGCAATGGTCCATAGTAGTACTATATTATGTGTTGTGCCTAATCTGTCTCCTCAGTTTTCCTCACAGATAAGAACAATTCTACAAATCCCACTTGTTAATTTGAAGGACCAAATTAACCTTTAGTGGTTTCCAGCTTCATATTTCAGGTACGCACGCACGGAAAGATATAATGGGAATGATGTAGGAGGGTATTGCCGCTACACTACATACCAAACTACTGCGTTGGAAAGTGCGTTATTTATTAATGACCGACAATCGAGTTATGAATAATAGTCATAAGTTTAATTATTAAATTATACAATACTAATAGTAATATTAAGATTACTCTAATATAATGAACCAAAGACAAACATAACTGAGTATCCATTGATTGTTTACCTTGTTGGCATTAGGAACGAGTTCTTGTAGGGCCTTCATTCGCTCTGCGATTCTCTCCCTCCGTAACTGCCACACAACAATATTCCAGATCAACTTAATAACAAGAAACGTAATAAGATAGGGAAAAAACAAAAACCAAGCGATTCTGTCCTATTACGACGTTTCCATTTATTTATCTTCTTATAAGTTAACAAAAATGAAAAGAGAATTGTGTCAGCAACGGACGATCGCATTGTCTCTGAAAAAATGTACGTATAGTTTTGTATGTCGTTACAAGGAAAGACACTTGAAATTACTGATGGGCCAAACACGTTTTTACGAAGTGAGAAAGAGAAACGTACCCTTTCGGCGATGCTGTGTGGGTCCGTGGCTTGTCCTCTCCTGGCTCTAACCCTCTGCTTCGGCTGACCCGAACCGCCACCGTTAGCCGGAGCCGAAGCTCCAAAACTCTGCCCCTTGAATTTCAATAAATCAAAATCACAAGATTCACAACATAACAATTAGTATTTTTTTAAAAAATAATTAATAGAAAAGAACCTGAACCTGAGGCTGAGGGTGTTGTTGAAAATGGTGAGTTTGATTATTGGGTTGAAGAGATCCAGAGAAGCCGTTGTAGAGAGCTTGAACGGAAGCAGGCTCACCATTCTGCGAAATAAAAAAAGGAAGTGTGAAACTACGTAAATGCCATCAAAAGTATATTATATATATGAGTATTGTGGTGTGGAGGTAAAGTAACTGACGGGAGTGAGAGATTTGAAGGAGGACGCGTCAACGACGTCGTTCTGCGCGGAGGAGTCGAAGGGCATGTGGAGGAGTTGGGAATTGGCGGCGGCGGAGGCGGACGAGGAGGAGGAGGAGGAGGAGGAGGTGGAGAGGAGGAGGTGGTGGTGGAGCATGAGAGCGGAGGGCTTGTCGTTGTCGGTGGTGATCTGGTGGTTGCGAAACTTGGAGGCCAAGTTGGAGTGTTGGAGGTCGTAGGGAAAAACGAGGTTATTGTCGGGTGTGGATTGGTGGAGGGTCCAGGAAGAAGAAGGGAGGTTGGAGAGCATTTGGTTGAGGAAATCATCGTTGGAAGTGGTGTCGAAGTGGATCTGCGGCTGATTACTACTACTAGTATTGTTGTTGAAGAGAGAGTTAGTAGTGTTAGGGCCTTGCATTTCTCTGCTACAAGGTTGCATGAGATGTGATGAGAATACCAGTGCAAGAGAAATGGAGAATAGAGCTTCGCTCTATATGCGTTACTATTCTTTGCTCAAATACCTCCAGATTAAGGTATGCTACTACTTCTTTATGCTTTAACTCTTCTTTGCCTTTTTCATTCTTCTGTTTTTTACTTCCGCAAAAGTCCAAAAAACCGTCCCATCTTCCCCACGAGGTTCTCACACCTGGATTTACTCATGCCAAGTGTATCGCTTCAGTTGCGATTACGGATTTCGGACTTGGGACTCAAGTTTTGAAAGAAAAAAATATCTGTAATTTTTCTTTTGTTCATTTTGATTTTTTTTTTATAATTTTCTTTAAAGATAATTTTTTAATGAATAATCAATATAATATTATAAGAGAAATTTTTATTATATTTAATGGTAAAATAAAAAAATAATTTTTAAACTAAAAAAAACTCCAAAATTAGTTCATATGCTATATCTTTATTAATTTTTCTATGTTTAAATATATTTTTTCCTTCAAATATAATTTTTTTCCTCTAAATAAAAAATGATATTTTTAGTCCCTGTCATCTTTAGAAAAAAATATTTCAGTCCTTTTTTCCAAACG
Source organism: Glycine tomentella (assembly GCA_007407185.1). Lineage (NCBI taxonomy): Eukaryota > Viridiplantae > Streptophyta > Magnoliopsida > Fabales > Fabaceae > Glycine > Glycine tomentella. Next base: position 767,121 of record PYAF01006015.1, on the reverse strand, counting down.
TTATATATTAAGATAAATACTTTGAAAGAAAAACACACATATGATATGATGAGATGTTTGATAATAAAAATACAAAATCAAAGTTAATTGTTACATAAAAAAAACTTGTATTACTTAAATTTGCAAATTAATCAAATCCTACCATTCTACTTTTGAACCATGATCAGGACCGAAGCCCACACATTGAGAAAGTTAAATAGCTATACCATCTTGCTGATAGATCTTAATATCTCATCATACAGATGAGAAGAAGAATAACGCCTCATTGATTATATTCGTAGTGTTCTTTGGGAATTGAAGAGTGTAAAAGATGTTGTGGTTACTTATACTTATGTCGCTAAATGCTGGGACAATGATTGAACCAAACTAAATGGGTACAACTTATTATTCTTAATCTTAAGGGAGACAATAGAAACTCAAAAACATACATGATGTTGATATGTTTGTGTATAGAAGAAATCGGGGTATGAAATTTTGCTTAGACTAGACAAATGAATAAAGCTTTATTAAAGCTAGCTTGGTAACGGCAAAAGATGTAGGTATGTGTCGTTGTGTAGCAATCAAATCCCCAAATCCCTTCAGGTGATAGGACTCTCTTTACACCTCAATCTCCACTTATTATGTTATGGAAATCTCCTAAACCATTTGGAAAACTTTTGATATTTATTGAGTTTTGTTTTTAATTTTAATCATTCAAAGGGTACTTTGTAATTATTAAAAGTCATAGCTAGAGAGTTAGAGACCTTTTTAATCTGTTCCTTAAGCTACACCTGTATTATGATGTTATCCTAATAAACTACTAGGCCAACCCTTGGAATTTTGCTTCATTTGAAAATTACAATGTTAATAAAGATTAGGACTTTAATTGTTGACATAAAATTAGTATATTACAAAATTAAGAGTAGAAAATATGAAATAATCAATAAAATTAAGAGTAGAAAATATGAAATAATCAATTAGTGAGGACACATAGCTTAAATTTTCTTTTCTACACGTGTCTTAAATAATCAAGTTTATACTTTCAGTCTTTTCTTCAGCACTACAAAACAAGTGTTATACTTTCAATAATTTTAAAAACTGATATTGAATTCATGTGTTTTAATCACACTTTAGTTTTGTTATCTTTTAATTATTTATATTTTTATTAATGAACATTAATTACTAATTATTAATTTTTGTTAGTGAGAGAATTCAATCATACAATATCTCCCTTTGTACTTCCTTCCTCACTAAGGGTGAGTTTGATTGTGTAAAAGAAAAAAAAAATAGAAGAGAAATGTGAAAAAAATTTAAATTAAAGAAAACAGAAATAGGTGTGTGACTCACAATTTTTTTTTTCCTTTTTCTTCACTTTCAAATCAAATACACGCTAAGTCAATTTTATATCTACCTTTAATTATTTATGTCTGCATGTGTATATTACATAATTGTTACTATTTTCTAATTAAATTAGTCTATCTAAAATAATGATTGATTGTTTCATCAAATAATTTAAACCAAAAATCTAGATTTACAAATACTAAATACAGTTTGTTTTAATAATTTTCTTAATTAAAATTAATATTCGCCAAAGTTAATTTGTGCTTGTTTATAATTATTCTATATATATGTATTGGGCTCAATCCCGGCCCATAATACCTAGAAAGTCCGTTTTCTTATTCATCCAATTTTATTTTATTTTTGTTGCGATATTCATCCAAACTTATTTGATGCATGGTTATCTTGACTTCGGCAGATAATTATCATGTTTTAGAAAACAGATAAATAAATATATCTGCCAGGATCAGATATTAATTAAGAGATAAAACTAAATCCATTGGTCATAGGGGTCACTATCTCCTCCGTTTGGTAGGAGAAAAACAGAGAAGATAAGGAGAGAAATAGAAGAAAAATAGTGGTAATTTTATATGTATCTAGTGTCTCCTATAATCTACTCTAGTTTAAAGATCTTGATGCTTACTCCTCAAGCGTTCGTATTAAAAAAAATGAAATAAAAATAGCTATTAAGTTATTTTTTTATTGGTTTAATCAAGCTTTTATCCTTAGAAAAGTTATAAATTATTTTATTTAGACCATTCCCAGCTGTGGTTCTCAAGGCTGGTTCTTAACATAAAAACCGTTTCTTCCAATATGTTACTATTGGAGTGCTCCATGCTGTCCTCTACATGTAAGAACAATTTCTATGGAAGAACTCAAATTTTAATTTATTAAAAAAAAGAGAGAAAATAACATTTAAGGACATACTAAATATAAGTTAAGAAATCAAAATGGAATCTACATTGGAACAAAACAAAACCCAAATTCTTAAATTTTATTTAACACCGTGAGACCCACAAAAAATGAATTAAAAACTTAGTCTCTTATTTTTAACCTTTTTAAAAGAGTTCTCTATAAAATATTTTTTGTCAAATGATTTCTTTACTCGTCCTCTGTTTAACTTTTTATTTTGTTTTCTATTTACTCTCTAAATGTCATGATTTAACTATTTAATTTTCTAGTTAGAGGATCAAAAAGTGATATTTAGAGAGATGCGGTTCCCAGAGCCTAATGTCTTGAACGTTGACGCTGGCACTATTTTGTGCTCAGCAGAAATGGGATTCAAGTATTGTAAAAAAAATGTTAAGAGAACGAAATGGAAACAGAAGCCAATGTTTTTTCCCCTCATTTCATTGATTTGACATTCAATTTAATTGGAACACAGTGATATTCCTTAAATGATAACGCACAAGATAAAATTCAGTTTCCTATCATCCTAAATACGAGTACGACAAGTAGTCCCATATGAAGTAGCTATGCGACATATCAATCAAACTCGTTATTCATCTCTATGATTCCCAGCTGCAAAAGAGAATGCAATGCTGAACTCACACGGTTTGTACGTTCACTATGATTTATGGAACATGCTATATAATGATGTTCCCCCATGCATGTGTAGAACTATTCCACTACTAGCCCATAGTATAGGAAGGGCTGGGTAAGTTGATCACAGTCGTTTTGACCTTGGTCATCATGTTTATGCTGTTGGTAATCCCTTGAGATCCAATGCCACTGTCCTTTATACCCTGTCAGCAAAGTATTTGTTAATAATAGATTGGTGGTATAGAAATAAATGTTTTTTGTTACTTCGATCCTCAGTGCCACCATTGTACATAAAAAAAATTGGTTTTGATTCGTTTCCAAGTCTTGGAAATAGCAGAATTTGGTTGGTTTTAGGGTAGGTTCACCTGAAAGGGAAAATGATCTGGCCCACGAGCTGGGGCAGAATTTATCTGAACTGTTCCCGTTTCCATTGCATCACTGATCATTATTGCTTTGTTGACATCCTTTGTGAAGACGCATCCCTACACAAGTTCAATGTGTTGATACAAATTACTTCTATTATAAGAAAAGGGTAAGTAAATGTGCAAGCTTGAGGGCTATAATTTTATTTTACCTGAAGTCCAAAGTTGCTAGCATTACAATGATGGATTCCTTCTTCAACTGAATTGATCCTAATTACTGGTAAAACTGGTCCAAATGGCTCTTCCCATGCAATTCTCATATCTGGCCTAACATTGTCCAGTAGTAAAGGCCAAATGAGATTGCCTTCTCTTTTGTACTCCTGACAGAATGTTGCTCCTTTCTCCTTAGCATCCAAGACCAGGCCTTCAATGAAATTGGCGGATGATTCTGACACAACCGGGGTGATATCACAGTCATCCTCTGGTGGTCCAACAGTTAGTTTTCCCACCTTAGCCTTCACTCTCTCAACCAAAGCATCAGCAGCGGACTCCATTACCAGGACAACCTTAACAGCAGTGCACCTCTGACCACTTTTGTTGAAAAAAATAAGAATTATAATTCAAATTTGTATCCATTATGTAAAGAAGCACATGAAGCTGAAATGGAAGTATATTTACTTAGTTTCTAGATCTATATAAATTCTAACCATGCAACATTCATCTTGTATGGTAAAATTATCTGATGTGAGTTGCAATATCTCACAAACTGTTTATTTCACAGAAAGATGGAAAGCAAGGATGCATGCAAAGTGTGGAGGATGTCTAATTGTCTATCTTAATATTGGTAGGCAGTTCTGTCAAATCAATGCAGAAAAGGAAACCTTGCCTCATAAGTACTAATTCTGATGTGCCATTACCTGTATGAAAAACCTCCCTTTATAATGTTTGCAGCAACCAAATCCAGGTCAGCATCTTCAAGTACAATGCAGGCATCTTTTCCTCCCAATTCCATTTGCAGAGGAATCATGCCTGCCTTCTTTGAAATTGCAATGCCAGTATCACCACCAGTAAAGCTGACCAACAGCATTGTCACAAGTCAGTAGGGAAAAATTACTAGCACATGGGAAATTGAGGATGTGTGGCAACATCCTATCATAGCATCATTTAGAAGGAACAAATAGTCACCTTATACAGTTCACTCCTGGATGCATTGTAAGGAAGTCACCAATTTCTGAGCCTTTGCCAGTGACACAGTTGATTAGGCCTTTGGGAAAACCAGCCAAGTGAAAGCAGTGAACCATATGAAGAGCAGAAACAGCTCCCTGAAATGCATCATTAAACCAACATTTAGAAAGAGTAATAATGAAAAGAAGGGAAGAAATTATAGGACATAAAGTTCCTGAAATGGAATAATTGTTGTTGTGGTTTCTTTAATTGCAACACACATATGCTAGCACTTTTATGACATGAGCTAATTGTTACTATGAGAGTGTGGATCTAACGTCTAGTGCCTTTGATTTTGAAGAGTTCTACACTGAAGGATAAAATAACCTGAGTTGGAGGCTTGAGCACAATGGAGTTTCCAGCAATCAGCGCAGGAGCAATTTTGGAAACAGCAAGATTGACGGGATAGTTAAAAGGTGGAATGGCTAAAATCACTCCAAGCGGAATCTGAAAATCAAATGAAACTTTCTTAGATCATATCAAAAACCAAATCTAAAAATACATGTTAACACTTGTCAACTTACCTCATCGTGATCATTTAATATGCTAGTCATTAGAAGTTACTTGGATAATGGAGTGATGGAGAGATTACACTACTTTATGAACTCAGGGTTTTGATACTGTGACTTAATAAAATATTGATTTTCCAGATGTAGCTGACTATCTGTTTTGGAATGACTGAAGAACTTTTCCATAATAAATTTCTGGATTGACTGAATATCTAGAATTATTATGATCTATGGTGTCCACTGTCCAGCAAGAAGGGACTGCTTTATTTGTCATAAGAACTAATTACATTGACCTCCCTTGATGTTTGGACTAGTTATACTTATAACTTTCTTAATTGAAAAATTACGCTTATCTCCCTTATTTTAAATTATTCTTACACGTTGACACCAGTTAATCAAAATGTGAGCCAAAGGCAAAACCCTTCATTAAGGAAAATCTTGAACTAGAAGTAGAAAACTTCGTAGGTGAACAAGAATTTAATTCCTCTAGTACATTTTAAAGGATAAAGTGTATTTATCCTTGAAGTACTGAGTATTCTTGTCCTTTCTCCACCAGTACATGCTATACGAGACTATAGGAAAGCATTTTTTCTATCTTTGATATTACTATTTATTGCTTCCATACCATTTCTTTAAAGCACCCCTTCTTCATGGGTCGTTGCTTATAAATTAAAGTCTCTGCCCCATCAACCCCCACCCCCCATTCCCCTAAATGTGAAAATTCTTTTACCCACTTCCAGTCCTGAAATTCACACTTAACAAAACCTTTTATGTTAAAATGTATATTTTACAACAACAAAATGTGACAAGCCAGTTATAAATGAATTTTAACTTGTGAAGTCAAGTAATTTTCATAGTAAACAAGTGTTGAAATAAACCTTGGATGTGAGGCAATATTTCGTCCTTTCATTTCCAGGAAAGCTATCCGACACCAGGAACTTTCCCTCTCCCAGAATCCTTACACCTTCTTCAGCAGTGTAAGAAACCAGATCCCCAGATCTTACAACCTTCAAAGAAAAAAAAAAGTTAGTTATCTTCATCATTCAAAATAATAGTCCTGGACAATAATTTAGCTTGTTTCACATAACCCGCGACACAATATGCACCTCTGTAACAGCATCTTTGGCTGGCTTTGCTATTTCTTTCACCAGGCACTCTGCAATTGGCGCTTTGTGCTCTTTAAGGATAGCAGCTGCCTTGTGAAGAAGTTCAGCACGTTTCCATAGTGGGGTCTTTGCCCATAACTTTTGGGCAGATTTTGCTAAGTCCATGACCTTGTTAACCTCCTCTTGTGAACAAGCTGCATGCCCATCATTTTTAGAGCTTATCAGACACACTTATCTGCTGTTATTGTAAACAAAACAAAAAGGACAACCTTGCATGTTCTAGTTTTTGGTTACACAAAACAATAACTTAAGCTCTAAAACTCGATGAATTAGTGACCAAATTTAGTGACAAAAATTGCTTTTTCCTCACTAATTCTGAGGTCACAAATTTTTTGAAAATTACATATAAATTGTTTTGTCAATAATTTTAATTAATATCGATCTACATGCATAGAAAATCCTGCAAATGCTAACTAGATTCTCAAGCTTCCGGTAACATGCACTCTAAAAACATAGAAAGGAACTGAAATAAAGGGCTTCAAATGAAAAGGAAATTAATGATGTGCCAAGTGCTAATCAACATGTGACATATTTAACGGTTAATTTACCTTGAACTTTGTATTGAGTCTTTCTGGTAGTGGGGTTGATGATGGCAACACTTTTCCCAGAAGCAGACTTCTTCCATTCTCCATCAGCGTAGTACTTGTACACATCTCCATCCAAAATGTCTGCAAAGAGTCCAGTCCCAGCAGCCATGTTAGAAAGATAGATAAGGTGAAATGCAAAGTCTGAGTTAAAATGAGTCTCTTTTTATAAGGGTGAGAAGAGAATTATTGAAGGTTAGGAGGAGTGTCTGGTATAGTATGGTTGGTTTAATTTTTCTGGGTGATGGTTTGGTGTTCTGTGACAACATGCGTCGTTTATGTAAGGAGAAGGTAAGCCACGCAATTTTCTGATATTGCCAAGTGTTCTTTGATTTTTCTTAATTACCTTGTCCTTTCTATCTTCAAACTTGTCATATGATGTAATCGTAATTAGAATATCATCATGTAGTCATGGAAAAAAAGTTAAATCAAATTTTAGTTATCCTCCTTTTTTCTTGGAGGAAGAGAGAGACGCTGATAACAAACAGAGGTGTGATGGGTGGGGATGATTATGAGAGTAAGATAAGTGTTACTGCGGCAGAAAGAATCGGACAATAATAATATTCGTAGAAAGCAACCAATATTCTGCATATAAAAAAGAGCTAAAAATGTAAAGTAACAATGTATTCACAGTTGGATCAATTAACGAAATACTTTAATTCAATAAATGGCGGAGACACTTTTCTTTTTCATATGTTCTATACATTTACCCCTTTAAAAAGGCTAAATTCCTTCCATCTAATTTAATCTATACAGAAAAATGTTTATATAATGTTTCATATATTTATGGCATATACCATCTTACTTTATCAGAATTTGGATCCTCTTTAGTAATTCTCTCTACATTATTTCTCTGGCAAAAATCGTATAAAATAATAAAAAATCATTATTAGGATAAGTATTAATGAAAATGCTACTGGAATATTGAATTATTGATCAACGTTTGTGAAGATTGGTAAATGCTACTGGAGTTTGGTAAATTCACATCAAGATTTGTCTATGCTAGCTATTTGTGCAAGAAAAAGCACGGGTGGTTGATATTTGAGTTTATCTTTTTTGTTCAGTTTACGTGGTGCTAATTAAACGGCGAGTTATTGGAGCTTCTAGTTAAAATGTCACAATGTTCGGCGAGTTATTGGAGCTTCCAGTTAAAATGTCACAATGTTCGTTTATATTTTATAGAATAAATTACACTTGTATCTCCTCTACTTGTGCTCAAATTTCATTTGATATCCCTTCCTTTTTACACATTACTTTTGCTCCCTTCTATTAATGTCAATTGAAATATGTAAGCAGACAAAATTGTTTTTACAATTTAATTGTAAAATCCAAATTATTCCCACCTAATTAATTTCAGAATTTAGGATTCACATTTCATTTCTCTTCACCATTCGCGAGTATTGTTCATTTTCCTCTTGTTGGTGAGTTCTTCTTCAGCGTCCAGGGGATGCGAGTTCGTCTTTCTCTCACAACATTCACGTTTCATTCCTCTTCACCGTTCGCGAGTTCTTCACCATTCCTGTTAAGTTCGCGAATTCTCTATTTTTCCTCTTCCCGTTCACAAATTCTCCATTGTTCATCTTCTAGTTCACGACGTTCATGAGCGTCTCTGTTTGTCTTCTTCTTCGACATTCACGAGCGCTCTGTTTCTCTTCTTATTCCACGATTTCTGTTCACGCTAAGATTATGTTCGTAAGTGACCACTGGACCTTGTATATAAGTTACTTTTTAAGATTATTTATTTAATTTTGATTGTTTATTGTTGTCTATTTCTGAATAGAATTTCAATGGGGGACTAGTTTGGGACCACTTATGAGTTTTAAAATCATTTATTTATTATTGTTGATTAAAATATTGTTGATTTTTGGGATCACAGAAAACACAATGAAAAATTACTTATTTATTATTGTTGATTAAAATAGTATTGATGGTTAGGATCATAGAAAACACAATGGATGAACTGAAAATCATTTGTTTTTTATTGTTAATTAAAATAATGTTGATGTTTGGGACCACATGAACACAATGGATGCAATGAAATACACGAAATACATGACTGTGTGAATAAAAAAGAAATAAGAGTCTTAAAATATTTTCAAGTTGAGAGGATAAAGATGATGATATTTAAGATATAAAATTTTATTAAAAGTCATGTGACGTATGAGAATTAAATAATTAAGGAATTTTTTTGTAGGATACAAAAAGGGAATGATATTAGATAAAATTTGAGTAAAATATAAGGGATGCAAGTATAATTTATATTAGATTAAGTAATGATTAAATTGTCAAAATTAGGACCAACATATCACGAGAAAGAAAGAGAAGAATGTGTAAAGTTATATATATATATATATATATATAAATAGCGGAAACAATCAACGCTGTATATATAATGAAAAAAATATCAATATTAATTTCTCAAAGACTCAAACAGATAAAGGAAGTTGAGGATGTCTGCACGGAAGATTAGTATAGAATTGAATACATAAAAGAAATTTAGGTTAAAATGAAATTTTTATCTCTTTATTTTTTAAAAAAATATGTAATTTTAGTTTGTTTATTTTTTAATTGATTTTCTCTTTTACTTTTAAAAAATTTATGATATTAGTCTCTTTCATCAATTTCAGACTTATTGATTGCATATTTTTTTAATTCATTTTTAATAAGTTAAGCTTGTTTGTAATTAAATAATTTTAAAAAAATATTAATCATGTGCATATTAAACAATCATTTGTCGGTAGTTAACGTTTGTAGAGTATATATATTAACATTTGAATTTGGTCACAATGACTAAAATTGCTTATTTTTTAAAAGTGGAGGAAGAAATATCTCAATTAAAAAATAAGGGACTAAAATAACTAGAACTTTTTAAAAGTAAAGATGAAATGTCTCAATTAAAAAATGGGAAACTAAAAATACATTTGAAAAAATAGGGGACGAAAATTGAATTTTAGCCAAAAAATTATTAAAAAATGTATTAAATTAAGATTTTAAATGACTATTTTGACATAAAAAAGTCTTATAAATTTTAAAAGATTGTGTAAATTTTTTAGGATTTATCATATTTTTTTAAAAGATTTTTATGATTAATTTGGATTTTAATGAATTTATACAATAAGATTTTAAAAAATTTAACACTACTCAATATAATAATGTATAGTATACTAAGTAATCGGGGAAGAAAAGTCAGAAGAACGTGTAGCTGAAGCTGGTACCTAATGTTACCTAATGTACCATTGGAAACAAGGGTGTTTGGAATTGAATCAAACTAAATGTAAAATTAAAAATCAATCTAAAAAATCACAAATTGCATAAAATTTGAAGTAGGCATGGCAACGGGGCGGGGCGGGGGCGGGTATTACATTCCCCGTTCCCGTCCCCGCCCCCAAACCCGCTCCCCGCCCTCGCCCCCATTCCCCGTCGGGTTTTAAAACCCATCCCCATCCCCGTCCCCGCTGGGGGTCGGGTTTTCCCCGCCCCGTCCCGCCCCCGCTATTTCACTAAAATTTAAAAAATAAAAAAAATAATATAATTTTTTTATTTGAAGAATAGGATAAAAAAGTTAATTATGTAACCAAAAAATAATAATAACAAACTCACATTTAAAATATGGGATTATAATTTTAAAATTACAAAACAAAATCAATCAATTCAATTAAAAAAATAGAAAATAATATATTTTTTTTATTTTTTTATTTTTTAATATTATTTATTACGGGGCGGGGAGCGGGGGCGGGGGCGGGGGCGGGTATCAGTAACCCCATACCCGCCCCCGCCCCCGCTTTTGGCTATCGGGGAAAACCCGAACCCGAACCCAAAAAATTCGGGTTTTTCCAAGACTAAAACGCTTAATAGTTAACACTCAGTCTCTCCTCTCTCGTGAAACACTGAAATCCTAAAACTAAAAGCCTAAAATTGCTCTCCCTGTGGCCTTCTTTGTGTTTGCGGTGGCGCTCTCTTCAACCGCGCTCTCTTCGACATGGACCTCTAGATGTTTTCATCATGTTGTTTTACAATTTTTTTAAAGTTTAGTCGTTGCACCTTAGACTAGTTATTATTCAAGTTTTGTCCAACTATAAAAAAAATTTTAAGCATTTTTTAATATTTATTAGTAGAATTTTCAAATCACAAAAATTGAACCGAACTAAATAACAAAAGATTGATTTTGTTTGGTACGAATTTCATAAATCATCTAAATCGCATCAAATCACACTACACTTAATTAATATTCTTGTTTGATATAGACTAATTTTAAGACAAAATCATACCAAACCGCCCTAACACCCCTTGAAAATGTATTTTGCGCCACAATTATTCAATTAAGGGGCCAAACATATAACTAATGCGATTGTGGAACCTATAAAGCCAGAAACCTTAAACACTAAGTCTTAAAATCTTGTGTAAACTACTCAGATTTCTATCATTAAGTCGATCTTAGTCGGTTCCTGAAGCACTTTTAATGCTTTCACTTTAGCTCTCATTAAGACCAATTGCTAGGCTGGAGCACTACATAATCTAAAAGGCTAGCTAGTTCAAGTTATCTTAGTGGTAATTTTATTCAAGTTTATATCATTGTCCAATCTCGCACGTGACTAATACCCTCAACTATATAAATTCCTACCATTCTCATTTGGTTTAATCAATGACCTACAGCCAGACAAAATTTCGGAGGGTTTTGTCCAAATGAAAACAACATCCGACACATTGGGATGTCAGGTTCTCGTGTGCCGTCAAAAGAGGGGAAGCAAATAACTCGGATCCAAACTTTGACTATATCTACAGCCAGCTCGTTAATGTCATTTTTTTACATTTGAATCTAGTAAACATAAAATGAGTAGTAAATACTTATATTCAAAAAATCATCGGCATTTCGGAAAGTTTAATTAAGTGTTCTGAACACAGCATTAATGATGGAAAACAATATGGAATGTAATAAGTTGCATAATTGTAAATAATTAAAGCAAACCCAAAAAGACACCTTTTACTGCAGAACATCGATTGTCCAATGTGCACCGCATGCAGTCTATATGTTGTGCTGGAATAAATGATAACCTCCAGACAAATTTATCTCTCTTCTTTGTTGGCACCTTATTCAGACCACCTAAACTATTCCCACTTTTGAAGCTGATGCATGATGTCCATGAAGACATCATGTTAAAAGGAAAAAATAAAAAATGCTCGAATGAAGGTAATTCATTGATTCAGAACTGTTACAGTATAGAGGTTATAATACAATAGAGTCATTAGAGTGAGCTAAAACCTAGGAGATAAACTAGGACGTTGACTAATCTAAGGGTAGGGAAATTTTCTTAAGAAATTACTTACACATGGGATAAATCGGGGGACCAAAATTGGAACTTTCTAACTAACAGGTATTTACACGTGTGAAACATATCAATTAAATGTAACTTCCAAGTTGGCCTGTGAATGCTGAGAACACCCGACTGCCAACTAATGATTAATCAAGTGATGGAAATCATCGTGTCCCAAACCTGTAAAACCTATACAAAACAAACAACAACAAGAAAACCTTATCTCATTAAATGAAGTCAACTACATAAATCATAAGGCGTTATTTAACACGGTTAAATGATGATAAATTTTCAATGTGTTTAGTTCATTCAAGAAAATTAAACAATTAGATGCAATATGAAGGGCAACTTAATTTGTGTTTAGTTTTTTTTTACAGTTTTACGATAATTTAATTCCTCTGCTGAAATGTACCCTTTGTCAACAACACGAGCTATGTATCGCTCAACGAGAAACTGCATGATAGTACGTAGTTAATTTTGAAGACCTATTTACAAGTTACAACCAATTAGTGGTTTCTTAATTAGATAGCAGTTGTAACAGTTCGTGTCTTATCCTGTTCAAGTACGGCAATTTCTAATTCCATATAGCATGGTTGGGACAGCTTCAACCAAAAATATTTTGGTTACTAATATATGTGTCTGAGCTTGCAATTAAAGCTTTATAGGGAGAGCTAGGCCAACATGGGTTCACATAATTAAGTAATCAAAGATTCAGAGTTAATTCTCATTTTCTTTATGAATGTGAATTTGATTTCCCCTAATCCCATTAAAATCCCGCTTGATGGACAATCTTTCTCAATGACATTCGCTTATGCCTAAGGGCTAATTCAGTAGTTGTGACTTATGCCGTGCAATTTTCTTCTCTAAGTAAAATTGTTTGCGATCTAAGTGCAATAATCCTCTGGATTAATCTGCCCGTTGGTGTTAGAGGTATCTCTTCATTCTACCACTTTTAAGTTTTAACAAACAAAAAACAAAAAGGTAGAGGTAAGGTTAGCATTGAGACAATTAATGAGTAAGATAAAGGCACAGGTAAGGTTAATAGGTTATCATTGAATTAATATCCAATTATATTTTCTTATACTTTAGAATAAGACATGCCAATTTGTGATTTAATTCAACACCACACACAACCTGACAAGAAAAGAGGGGGTTGTTGGGGATATCGGATGGTAGAAACTTGATAGAGATTAGCTCTACCCTCTTCTCAGATGTAGCAAGAGCCACTAGTTTTATCACTGAATGCGTGGTTCCCAAATCTAACTCCATTCTGGGTGATTTATGGCTGAGTGAGGACCATTTTCATGTAATTGCATTATTGCCATTTGAGGATGAACTTCTAATTCTTCCAAAAAACGAGAGAGTATGGACCACATTGATATTGCTTTATTTCCAAATAAAATTGCATGGCCCACCACCATGAAATTGATCATTGATCAAGGATATGATGTCCTGGGAGTACATGTTTTGGTCTTATCCAACCAAGCTGGGCTAGCTCAACAACCCTTTTAGGTAGGGAAATTCTGATGTAGCATTCAAAACAGATGTTGAAATTTAACATAAAAAATTAATCAGAAATATTAACAATGCACTCTTATACACCACACAATGATTGAATAAAATTCATAGATTTGTATATATTTCACTGTCATAAAAAAATGTGTATATGACAATCTTGACAAATTTGGAATTGGAGCTCAACGAATCTGTTGGAATAGCACATGCGAGGTGTCTAAGTCTCAGTTGAAAAAATATTACAGTAGAGCAAGAGTGATGGCTTATAAGCTTAGAAGATTCTAAAAGATAAGCCTTTGGGTTAGCTGTGTGGTCCTTTTCTTTCATGAATTGGGGGAAGAGATAAGGCACCATGAATTGAATCAGTGTTTCTAATTCAATTTTTTTTCTTAATTATACAATTGCTCCCTTAATTATAATTTAAAGTTTAATTTGATTTCTTAATTATTAAAAAGTTCAATTAAGTTCTTTAATTGTTTAAAACACAACAAACAATCATCTCATTTCCATCAATTTTGTAACATTGACTAACATATCTATGGGATGTATAACTCTTTTGTGATATTCGGTGAAAATGGAATTATATTTTAATTAGATTAAGTGGTTGTGTAAATAATTTACTTAACAAAAATACAATTTCATTGTACACTTATACAACAGAATTGTGTTTCTATTATATATATATATATATATATATATATATTTTTTCAATCCTATTATATATAATGGAAACACGATTTTGTTGTATATTGTATAATGAAATAGTATTTATCTTTCACTTCCATGTATGCAATAGAAACACTATTCAAGCTGTAGAAGTCTACAATGGAATTGTGTTTCCATGAAAAGAGTAATTTTGGAATAATATGAAAATCCATCCATATGAATAGTTTAAGTAGTACTTGTGTCAATAGTAGCTCCCATAAAAGTATTCAGTTTTTATGCCAAAAATGCTCAAGTGTGGTTTAACATTCCATAAAGCCCAATTACAAACTCGAACACTAGACGGCCTAACTTTACTCATCTTGCACAAAGTTATTTCAAAAGGAAATTTTCACACAACTGACGCTTGGTTCAACAGTCCATAAAGCCCAAATACCAAATCAAAGATTAGACAGCCTAATAAGGGTCCATAAAAAAAATGAAAAGAACGTAAATTAAATAGAATGTAAAATTGTGAATACTATCTTATTTTACTCTCTTTTTTTTTCATTTTTTTTCAGTCAAACCAAAACTCTAAATGCCTAACTTTATTAATCTTAAACAAAATTATTTTTAAAGGAAATTTTCACGCAACTCACAAGTGACGGTGACGTGAATATAAGTTAAATTTTATATTAAATTACTTCGTTAATTTCTGAGTGATTTGACATTTTTTATTAAATCTTTGAAATTATTTTTGATTATTTTTTCAATTAGCTTCGACACTTTACTTATCAACTATATTTTCTTCACCAATATGATCTACGAGTCCAAGTCTATATATTCAACCAATTGACTAACTCGATAACACTTTGTTCACTAATATGGACTCGAGTTTATATATTGTGATCTTAGATAATCATTACAATGTTGTGATATTTTTATGTTAACTAAAACAAAAATTAAATATAATTAGTTAGAAGTTGGTTGATCAAATGAAAGTTAAAATATTTTTTAACAAAATATATTTAAATATATTTATGTCTTATAAGTAGTAAAAAGATATTACTCTTCCACACATAATTTGTCTTGTGTGCGGTATGTGATATATGTACTAATTTATCATATAAAATTATATGAATAGTAGATTTATGGCAATATTTCAAGAATGAAAAATATGAAATTTAAAATTTAAACTATTAGTATTAATAATATATTTTTATTATAATTTCTAATGTACTTTTAAGTTTGTATTTTTTATTATCAAATTTGAATCAAACTAAGATGATTATTAATGAGTTAGATCGGATTAAGTTTATTAAGTTTTAAAAATTTAAATATTATTTTAGTATTTTAAAATAAATTATAAATAATAATAAATAAATAAAAATACAAATAAT
>PYAF01006015.1:717621-741322 GCA_007407185.1 Glycine tomentella | reverse complement strand
AAATTGAAATAACATTAAATATAGTTATTCAATATGTTCATTTATAAATAAATTACTTAACATAATATTGTATGCTTAAACCAATTCCATAAATAAACATACAATCTAAATAAGTAAATAATCTAAACGCATAATTCATAATTCCAGCAATTTATTGCATAAATAAATTAATTATGAGCAATATAAATTAAATTAAAAGACTCTTAATATAAGAGACACGCATAACGATATAAATAGATGCAAAAGCGATTAAATAACAAGAATCATACAGTGGCTTAGCAGTTTGTGCAAACGTTTTCAAATGAATGGTAATGGGTTTGAAACCCAGCCATTGCAGAAAATGTAGAAAACATTTGATTTTTTTTTTAATACTGTTCATCTTCAACCTCCAGCCAGGTCGGCCCGACCCGCTTACGATCCAGTACGAAACCCGACGGGTTTTAGTCATTTAGGCATCAAAATCAACGATTTAAAACGTAGAACTTCATGAAATCTCATTTCCTTATGATTTCCAAACTCAATATACATCGAAAACTTGTAAATCACAATCTTAAAATTAAGAAATATTTCAGACACATAATAGTAAGCAAAGCAGAGGTATACGAAGGCTCTGATACCAACTGTAAGTCATAAATACTAATGCGGAATATAATAGACTTATAAATACCTCCCGCCATTGCTCCGAACTTGTATTGTTGATTCTGAGTCTTCCAAACTTTTGCTCTCACGCACTGATGGTGTATAGCTATGTATGGAGAGTAAGTATTGGGGACCCAAAAGGAGGAAAGCACACTGCTATATATAATGAATCCTTGCCATCAAAAGATTCTATTGTGCCCCTATAAAATCTCCACAAATCTGAGCCAATGTTTTAGTTTGTTTTGCCAAAGTGAACGTTGCTATAATATTAGGATAATTTGTTAGTGGGTAGTTTCAAAACTGAACGTGGACCACACTTAAGATAAAACCAACATTTCTTTCTCTCTCTCTCTCTCAAACTCGCGTTGCCTTGCTGCTTGTTCCTCTGATGAGCTATATCTTTTTTCTTTCTTTTTTTGGTCCCTTCGCTCTCTCGCTTTCTTTCTCAACCCTAAGAGGCTATGAAGATGGATTTGGAGTGTGGACCCGATGGTTCTGCGCCGTCAAACATCGTCGCCGGTGGCGCGGCAACTTGTTCGTTTTTTTTTTCGATTTGGTTGCAGCCATCCACGGCGGTGTTATTTTTCGTCGCCGACCCCGTCGTTGTGCCAAATCTGAGCCTCACTTATCTGAGTCCAATTTGATCAAAATAACAAAATGATTATCGTAGTAAATTTCATTACTATCAACAAGTGGATCATGGAATTGTAGCTTATCATTTGTTCTATTGGAAAACCAAACTCGTTCTGACTTCTGAGAACCGTGTTAATAAGTTTTCTTGATAGTTCTTTTTTTATAATTGTTTCTCTTTCTATTAAAACAAAATGTAAAGAAATGTTATAAAGACTAACCTCATTTTTATTACTTATTTTTTAAAAGCTATCTCTTTAATATTAATTTGACCAGTTTGTTTAAATTTAATAATTTTATTAAAAAAATACTCTTTAGAATAAGCGTTTATTTAAGAAACGGATAAAATTTGTTCCTTAAAAAATAAAATTATTTTTGAAAACAAAAATAATTTAAACAAACGCATTAAAAACATATAATTGTTTATTTTACTAAAAATACTTATCTTAACAGTTAAGTTTAACAAACTGATCCAAATTCTGTATTCAACGAAAAATATCAATTACAATGTCTTTAAACTAGTTTTCTACCTTGGTATCTTTTTTCAATTTCATCTTTAATTGATCATAGAGGTATTTAAAGATAAATTTTTTATGCATTTTTTTTGTTGAAACAACATTTCTTTTGAAGAGGTGAAAAAGGTTTTTTTCTCCTTAGTCTGAACCTCTTGTTTTTATGTACGCACGTTGAAGAATATGTTAAAAAGACAATGACATTAGGTCTATGGATATTAAAACCGAAAACTGTAAAAAAAATAATTGAAAATGGAATCGCACCCATTATTTTTTGGAAGATTTTTTCTCTCAAATAGTTGAGTATGGTTTGATTTATGATTTGTGTTTTCGAAATCAAATCAAACTATAATACTTATATTAACATATATATTATTTTAGTATTATGTATGTCATGTGTATATTACTTAAATTTAATTTGTAGTGTTATGTGTATGAATTTAAAAAATGTATATAATTTTTTTCGCATGATTTTTTTAAAACATGTTTGGTTTAAAATTGATAAATTTTTAAAGTAGAAGATTTACCATATTAATAATGTAGGTTGTTATTAGTAATTTTTTTAATGTATTTCAATTTAAAAATTGAACAAAAAGTATATAAATTTTAATTAAATAATATTTTAATAAAAATTGCAAAGATCGAGTTGAACCAAATCGTCCAATATTGGTTTTGTTTTATTTGATTCAGATTTTATTCTAATTAAAACTAAACAAAAATGAATTACATTTGTTTTTTAAGATTGGGTCATCTAACTTTTTGATGAAAAATTAAATCAAACTGAATCGTAAAAATCCCTAATTTGGTTTATCCAAACAAAACTTGTAAAAAAAAAGTCAACAGGGGATTTGGTGCTTTGGGAGTGTATTTTATAAGTAGAAGTACAACTAAATCAATTATTTACAATAAAATTGATGTAAGATGAAATTTTAAGAGACTTACGATAAGATACTTGCGTTGAGCTTACAAAGATACGAATATTGGTATGGAAATTTGAGAATACTCCATGTAGACTTATAGAGGTGACAACTAGATTAAAAATAATATTGTGAGGCTAGTGAATAATAGTGTAAAAGATCCAGGAGATTTTGAGAATTAGTTTTGTAGGTCTTTGAATTATTTTTAAAAATTAAGCAAGTCCATGAACATTTTTTCCACTTTTTTATCCTTAATTTTGTATTTATTTTTTCATTATATTGTGGTGATTAATTTTCTCCTAGCCAAACAAGTGGTATTTATATAGAAAAAATCCAATTAAAAATAATTACAAGTTCAATGACTCGATTAAAATATATATTTAAGAACCTAACTAAAATTATCAAATAATTAAACCTTAAATAATAAAGTTGCACCTTTCATCGACTATGTATTAAAGGAGTCTAGTTCAATTTGTTTTTAATTAAATCTTAAATATTATATTTGATTCAATTCTTATGAATAAAAAATTCATTTCATCGACTATGTGAAGGTACTCAATGTAGACTTGTAGAAAACAATTGCATGTTAATAGTAAGAGCTTTTATTAACCTAAGAGGAAAAATCCAAATCCATTGTTCAATTAATAAAATAAGTAGTATTTAAGAGTGTTCAACATCAAACAAAATTGAACATAAAATCAAATATCAACCAAAAAACCAAAATCCGCATAAAAATCAATGGTCATCATTTTGTTTTCTTATTTTTCAAATGGTGTAGTTCAATTCGATTCGTGATTTGATAAGCAAAAATTGAACAAAACCAAACTATAATACGGACTCCTAGTAACTATTATTATAATTAATGTTTTATTGTTAAATATCTATTTTTAAGTTTATATATTGAAAAGTAAGTATTATAAATATTAATTTTTTTTAAGTTCAGTTAACTTAAAAATAAGTATTATGTATTTTTTTTATTTTATGTTAAATGATTACTCTCAAGTTAATCGATTATTTTTTAAGTATTATTTAACTTAAAAATAATTATTATTTTACGTTAAATTTAACTGTTGAAAAATTTATTGTTCTTTTATATCATTAATTGTTAAATTAATTATTATTTATGTTTTATCTAATTAATAATATTTTTTGATACTTTACAGCAGGATTTTAAAATTATAAAAGTCAAATAAAATCAAATTAAAAAAAAATGAGTTTGATTTGATTTAAATTTCTTAAATAACTTAAACTCAAACTAATTCACGCGCACTTAATTTTTTTAATTAATTCAAATTAATTTTAAGACAAAATCGTAACAGATCATATCGTGAACACCCCTAGCATTTATCCTGAGCCCTGCATCGGCATGGAAATTGAGAGGAGGGTAGATTTGGAAAAGAGGAAAAACACTCTGCTATATAACTTTTAGCCACTGTAGAAGTAAAGTAGATTAGGGTTTCTGCAGCCGCCACACTCCCTTTCTGAACGAGATCTCTGGTTGATGCTTTCAAAGAACCCTAATCTCATGGCTATAGTTTCCTGCACTTCCATTATTGTTTCCAAATGAATGAATGAATATACTACTCTGTCTCTCTCTCTCTCTCTCTCTCTCTCTCTCTCTCTCTCACACACACACACACACTCGCTATGCCATGCTTCTTGCTACGATATGTTTCTTTCTTTCTTTTTCTTTTTATGCGACCTCTGGTCCTTTACTCGCTCTCTCTATCTCTCTCTCTCTCTCACTTTCTCAACCCTAAGAGGCTGTGAAGACGGTTTCGGAGTGTGGACCCGATGGATCCGTCGCCGTCAAACATCCTCGCCGGTGGCGCGGCAACGTTATCGATTTTTGATTCCGTTGCAGCCATCCATGGCGGTGATGTTTTTTGACGACCGATCTCATTGCTGTGCCAGATCTGAGCCTCACCAAATCCCTAACTGAAGATCTCTGCTTCGCTGATGTTATCTTAACTCGATGTTTGACAGAGGTGTATGGAGTGAGAGAAGGGAAATGATATTTTCCGATTCCATCGTTACTCTCTTCCCTCTCTCATTCCATACATCGTCTGATGAACGTAGCGTTGATTGGTTCTGCATGTTTAGTGTACCGTTTGTTTCAGCCTAGAAAGCTTTATTTTCTTCCCGTGAAAGTAATGAATGCCTGTTGTTACTTTTTTCTTCTAATTTCTGATGTTTGCTGACGTTGAAATATTTTTGTCATGCAAGCAGCTCTAATGGCAGGATTAGCTTCACTAAGGACTGGTGCTTAAATGCTCTGAACTTTGGAAGTAATATTCTGCTCTTGAGGGATGAACTTGAGTCATGTGTTAACACTAATTATCGTGTGTTAAGCGATTTATAGAACTGGGAGAATTATTTTTGTACTATTACCTATTTGTCATTTAATAATCTTTATCAGAGTTTACTTTTCTGATTTTCTATATAATGGTCAACGGTTTGGTTTCGAGTCTTGAGGCAAGCAATGAAGACTACTGTTTCCAATTTTAAGAAACACTTGTGATCGTGAGAGTACTTTGTTCAGTTTCACTCTGCAAACTGATTTTGTTAAATTAAATCTCCGTTGACCTTCCATTTTAAAATGAATTTGTTTGGATTAGTTTCAAAATCGGGATCAGTTTAAAATCAGTGTTTTTTCAATTTATTTTTAAAATTAATTAGTATGGCTCTTAGATAGAATGAAATTAAATAACTATGGACCTGTTGTTTTACCAGGTATTAATGATTCAAGTAGAGTCCGGATTTTGTCTGTAAAAAAATTAGAGTCCGAATCTATATTGTCTTGCTCATTCGTGTACTTTTCGAGTTCAGGAACGTCAAGTATTTTAAGCTGGGGCTTTTTGCTAAGACACAAAAATGATGATTAAAAAATGTTCATTCCAATAAATTCAGTGGTTCATGTATCAGACTCCGAATTTTGGCTCTGGTGATGTTAGATAAATTTTTAAAAAATTATGAAAATAGATAAATTGTACTTTGAATTATGATTTTATTTTGAAGAAATTTTGTTTCAATATATGATTTTTTTTTTTATTGAAGTATGATTTTATTTTGAAAAAATCGTGTTTCAATATAAGATTTTGTTTTTTCTTTTAAGTTTTTAGATTTTGTTTTTTTGAATTTTTTTATACTGCAATTGTATAGTATCATATTTTATTTTAATTATTAATAAATGTTGAAATCATATACTAACATATGATTTCAACATTTTTTTTAGTTATTGTCGAAATATATTTGAACATGATTCCTTTTAAATTATATAAGAAATCGTGTATTTCAACATGATTTTATTTATAAAAAATATTTAAAAAATATTTTTTTAAATATGATTTTTATTTTTTAAGAAAAAATGTGTTAAATAGGTAACATTTATTTTTAACTTTTTAATAAGTTTTGGCTGGTTAATGTAAAATATTGGAATTTTTTCATAAAAATAAGAAAAGTAGATACATATTACATATATTAAAAAAAAATTATTTGTAAATAGATACATATTACATATATTAAAAAAATTATTTGTGGATTATTTGTAAATAGATACATATTACATATATTAAAAAAATTATTTGTGGGACAATGTTACATATTGATACTCATCAAAATTGTCACCAACTCACCATCATTATTCTTCATTTTCATCATCATCATTCCTTGTCTAAAGAGGTAATGTGGGATGATAACAATAATGTTGAGGTAATGTGGGAGACATCGATTACTATGTCACTTTTTTTTAAAAAAAATTTATCCAAATGTCACGTCAGTAAAAAAAAATATCAGATTGTCACGCGGCATAATTCACTACAAGGGCCAACGAATTACGTGGTTAATACGTGGCAGTCAAAGAGTAATTCGCTGGGGAGCCCAGCGAATTAGGTGGACACGTGGCAGACAGGGAGTAATTCGCCAGGAAGTCTAGCGAATTACGTGGCAATGGAAAAAATCTCAAAAACTTTGAACAGTTATAACTTTAGATAAAAATGTCCAATGGAGGCGTACGATATGTCAAAAAGCTCGAAATTCAGATGCGAGCGTTTTGACATATCATAGGCCTTCATCGGATATTTCTATCAAAAGTTAGACCATTTAAAGGACATATGATGCTCTTAAATCCTAATTTTGAGACACTTAGAGACATTTTTTTGGAAAAAATAGTGAACCAACTCCCTGTCGGGAGTTACCCAAGACTTTGTCTCTGAATTTCGAGCGTTTTAACATATCCTACGCCTCCATCAGACTTTTCTATCAAAAGTTGTGACCATTCGAAGTTTTTGAGATTTTTTTCCATTGTCACGTAATTCGCCTGTCTGCCACGTGTCCACGTAATTCGCTGGACTTCTCAGCGAATTACTCCCTTTTTGCCACGTGTCCTTGCAAATCAGGCGCCAGACTGACCTATTGACCACGTAATTCGCTAGGTCTTATAGCGAATTACGTGGCCACTACTTTGCCGCCACGTCAGCTTGCGTAATTCGCTGGCAGAGGCAGCGAACTACGCCGCATGGCAATCTGGTATTTGTTTTCGCTGGCGTGGCATTTGGGTAAATTTAAAAAAAAAAAATGACAAAGTGATCATTGTCTCGTAATGTGGAACAATAACAAGGTGGTGTTCCGGAATAGGTGACAAACATATTTAATTGTGGGACCATAACTGTGTTAAATATTTTATAATTTTTAATCTTTCAAGCATAATTAATTATTATATATTTTTTAACTTATCAATTTCGTCCATATATTACTTTAGTTTTAATATATATATATATATATATATTTTAAAAATCATAAATTTTAACGTAAAAATAAAACCAGTTTTAAAAAAAATAAGTGAAATCGTGCACCACAAGACCATTTCAGTTTTTTAAAAAGAATTTTTTTAGAAATCATTACTTTGCATACCATTTCAATCATAAAAATGAAAAAAAAAAAATTGGAATCATATTTTTGCATACGATTTCAGTTCTTAAAGAAAAAAAATTAAAAGTGAAATTATACTTTGACATACAATCTTTTCATTGTGAAATTGTATATCAAATTACGATTTATTCATTTTGATAATTTTTTTAAAAAATAATCATTATGGTAATTTTTAAAAAAAATACCCATTTTCATAATATATCCCCGAATTTTTAAGTCCTGCAGTGTTTTGCATTGTATTCACTGGACTAGTTTGATGGTGGAAGGCTTATACAATTGTGGAGTTAGGCATTGGTTGTGCTTTTAAAGCACAAATGACAAATAATCCAAACGCAAGCAGTGGCAAGGAAACTTTGCCTAATGAAAACCCCAATATTTTTCTGAGAACAAATGTGTGCATTCTATAATCTATAAATATAAATTGAAATACAACACGATGTTAGTTAGAGGAAAATTAGCGATCTATAGATTGTGCTAGGGGTTAATCACAATAATCATTAATGAGCAGCGAAGAGCATAGCAAACACTAAAATAGCTACTATAGAAAGGCCACTGCTAGCAGCATTTGCCCTGGCACTTGAAGGGAGAGGAGGGGAGGCAGGTGTAGCACCAGCACCAGCAGGCTCAGCTATAGTCGAATTTTTAGAACTTTTAGTCACAGCGGGAAGAGGTGGGTCAACAACGTTTGCAACCTCAAGAGGAGGAAGTGGAGCCAATGCTGGTGGCTGAATTTCAGTTGGAATAGTGTTCAGTAGATCACCAGGCTTAGCTGGTAAGATAGAAGGATCATTGGTCGGAATGCTACATGGACTCCCTGCAAATTATAAAAAGTTAGATCAAGTTTTAACTTTTGCTTACGATTTTTTTTTATCTACAAGTGTTAATTGTTAGTTTGTTAGTTTTTGTTAGTAGAAGCGATTAAACCTGTAACTAAAATTATAATTTGGTAAGATCAAGAAAAAGACACTGAGATTGGAATAACTCACTCATGAATCTACTTGCAGTGGCTGGAAAATCGGTCACGATTCCATCAACCTTGGCAGTTTTGATGTAAGTTGCAATCTCGACATTAGGATCAGACCAATAGTCAAATGCCAGGGTTGTGTATTCGTTTTTAAGACTATGGACGAATACCGTGAGGTTTGCATCTTTCAACTCTTGAACAACAGATGTCATTCCTACTAAGATGGCATTAGATATTTTGAGAATTGAGGTTTTTGGAAGATTCACTGCATCCGCATGCTTCTTTATTTCTTCCGCTGATTGTTTTGGTACATCGCCCATTTTATCATTCAATAACATAACCCTTTTGTAAGATGGGATGTCTTTAAACCTGGATAGGACCGAGCTGTCATCTGATTGAATCAGAACTTGTTGTTTGGTTTGCTTGTCAAAGGTGGCATTGATCAAGGCAATGCTGACAGCATCTACAATGTCCAGACCCTTTTTGGATGCAAGGTAGGGGGCATTCTGTGAGAAAAATAGAGTTAGCAATTATAGCAATTTTTTCAAATAGAAGTTCGAGGAGCACTGATAATATTCTAACACACTCCTTTAAACACTGGTGGAACATCAACATCAACAACACCTTTAACCCAAGTTAATTGGGGTCGGTGATAAATGAATCCAAAGATAAATCGTAAATGCGACAGAAAGAGAAAGGGAGAGGGAAAGAAAAAAGTGAAAATAAAACAAAAGAGAGAAGAAAGGGTGAAAGGAAGAAGAGAGAAAAGAAGAGGAAAAGAACTAAAAATTGTAGGGTAAAAATTAGAAAATTAGGAAAAAAACTTTTGACAAAAAATTGTGATTTTTATAAAGTTTAACCAATTGTAGAGATTATGTTTTGAAAGAGTGTCTTGCTAACCGCAGAAGCATTATAGGGAAGTTAGGAATGTTGCTCACTTGTATGTTGACCAAAATGCCAGGAACTGCCTTAGCCTTGGCTAACTCCAAAAATTCTGAGAGGGTGACAATTTTACCGCTGGTCTTGTTTGCGGGGTTTCTTAGGAAATCACTGCTTTTACTAACCATTTGAGCTGAAACAAGAAATTTATACTTAAGTTCATTGTGGAAATCTTAAAGGCTGAATCTGAACTTGAACTCTTCAACTTCTATAGATAGAAGTATTTACGTTTTAATGTCTGAATCTCTCTCCATGTAAGATCAAAGGAGAAAATTCCACTTTTTGGTTGAATTTCTGGGACACTGGAAGACCGAGACATGAATTTAGGCATTGCAGTGGTATCTGGTGTTAGGTCTATGGAGTTTGAGCAGAAGGCAATTCCATCTTTTGTCATTTGAACCGAGCAATCTATAATGTCAGCGCCATCATCTATTGCTTGCTGATATGCAAGATCACTGCTGCCTGGATAAACTCCACTTGCTCCGTTGTTGCTTATGATCAAAGTTGGTGCTACAAAAACAAATATACGAGGTTATAGATTTGTCTTCGATTTGTTTTCCATGTCTTATCTATGGTTATGATCGAGAACATCTTAAGATTAGTCATATACCTTTTTTAGGCAAGGTATTGTTGTGTGCAAAGCAAGCTGCAAAACAAAATTAGCTGAGAAAAGTTGAAGAGGGGATTCGCTAGTTAAGAAAAGATTGTGAATTTAGGTTGAAGATTTGTCATCTAACCGATGGCATTTGATGCTGTTGCTGGGAAATCAGTGACAACACCATCAACAGAATCACCTCTGTCTACAAATTGAAGGTACTCAGCAACAGGGTCGTAGTTATAACTATAACTAGTAAAGAAGTCATTAGCAAAACCAGAAGCATAAACTTCTAGTCCTGATTTATGGGCATCAGCCACAAGTGTTGTGGGAAGTCCTAGATATTTGTCTGTTTTAACTGGCCATATGTATTCTTTTGGGACCATTATTCCTGATGCAAATGACTTGATTGTGGCAAGATCCTTCACAATACTTCCATATGGCTTCTTGGTTGAAGGTTCAACCTTATTATTGTTAAGAAGTTTAAAGACGACCTTAGTTGCCTTGTTTGATTTCCCACTGATACTCTTCAAGAAACCAATATCTGAAGATGAAACAAACTCTATTTGATAAACTGTCAATAATTCTAAAACAATGTCTACCACCTGTACCCCGTTTTCGGTGTATAGTGCTGCATTCTGTAACAAAACTCACAATTAGTATATAATAAATCAGTAAAAATAAATAAATTAAGGAATGCTCCATGGTGCTTATGGATTTTCAATTTTCACAAGAGATCCTGCATTCAGAGAGAGAGAGAGAGAGAGAGAACCTGAACATTCAACCAGATCCTTGGGGGCGATTTTCCGCTTAGTAGAGCATCAAGATTAAGAACCGGAGAAACACCATCATAAAAATTGGGTCGAGAATATATAGCCTGAGTCACTGCAGAATACATAGGAAAGAGTAAATCTCCAATTACAAAGCTCAAACTGGGTCATACTTGTGGATATGTATGGCACTTGTGACCCTAACTAGTTCTGAGTGTCGTAGTTCATCTGCTATAATCTGTTACCTGCTAAGTATTATGAATAAGTCTATTCATATGCATTAACAATCCTAAGTCCTAACAATATTTTTTTCTATTATTTTGTCACACAGAATGGCTCTAATTGCAATCTATAATTTATATTCATTCAATTATTCTGTTATTCACAACTTAGTGGCACGACTCATGTTTCAGCTGATAATGTTCTTATGACAAGGTTTCCTAAGCACAAAAGCATTGAAGAAAAATGTAGATTGATACTCACTTGATACATTCTGCTCAATCAGAAGACCTGTGTAATCCAAAGAAAAGTGTCCTTGCACGTCAATCCCATCAACATTGTAGGTTTTCTCCTTGGGATCCACCAATGATATAGTTGTTGCATTGTCAAGCGTAGTTCCCGTGACACAAAAGGCACCGCCATCTTTTGTCAACTGAATATTGCACAAGAAAACGCTTATGCCTTGTGATAGCCCAATCGCATCAGGAGAGCCTTCTGGGAAGAGTCCCGAAAAACCACCACGGGCTATTACAAGAGGCTCATTGCCTGCAAGATCAAGAATAATCGCAACATTGAATACATTAATAGAAGAAAGAGGAAAGTTGGAAGATATAAGATTTACTTGGTGGTAAAAGGTGAAGGGAGAGACCGATATGTCGTGAATTCAAATCTCCCGCTAACATAAACTAACAAATTAACTATTAACATTTGTCAATAAAAAAAAAACAAGGAAACTTCTCCATATGAAAGCAATTAATTAGAGAAACAAGTCCTATTGATACCAACCACTTAATGTTGACCATTGCTGGGGAGGGACTTGAGGTGTAGGAAGATTTGGAAGTGCAATTTTTTTGGCCACTATTGTATGAAGCAACAAGGGAATCAGAAACAAGCTTCTGAACATTTTGTTCTTTTCCTGTCACATTTCAAACTCAACGAGTCAATGTCAATCAAAATAAGCAATTAGAGTTACGAAGGCCTTATAGTTAGGAATTGAAATGTAACTTCGTCTAGGTATCAAGCCAAGCCTTTTAACGTTCATTTTGCATTAAAATTCATACGTGCCGTTTTCTTGAGATGATATACTATGGTTTTCAAAGACTTGTTTAATCCCTTTTTCTTCTTAATATTTTCCGTTAGGATGGTGCATAGCTATTGCAATAATCTGACTTTATTATCATTATTCAATCTCATCTACAAAATTTTCTTACGTGAATCAGAAGAATATATTGGGTTCACAGACAAAGAGGTTGTTGATAATTTAGTTTGAACTTGATTGATGCCAAAACCACAAACATCACAAAGGAAACTGGAAACAAAAAAAAAAAAAAAAAAAGAAGTTATTGAACATCACATGCATACCCATAAACTGATGTTCATATCTTGATCTATTGGATGGATGAAACAGGCATTCCCTGAGTTTTTCTGAGGAAAACCCTCAAGGGAATGTAATGGAAAAGAAGGAAACAAATTGGTGAGTGAGATTGACTCACAAACAAAAAAAAATTCTATCTATTTCCACACATTTTTCATGCATAAATAATTGGTCAGGATTTCCTTTCAAATGACAACCAATAACATTGTCATTTTTGGAATCTAACCATTATTTGCTGTTTTTGGTTACTCTTTGTTTTGTTTGTTACGTAAAACAAACTTTCTATAGTTGATTGTGTGTTTTTAGTCATTGGATGCAGATCATATTTGTGGCATGGATTTAACTCTAGGCCACGCCATTTATTCGTTTCGAGAGCACGGATAACTCCACGTACGGTTCCGTTTATTACAGCTCTTAATTACACCGTTACGCGCAATTTATTTAATTTTTGACACTCTTTAAAATTATGAAATTATGAAAAAGTTCTTCAATTAACTCATCTTTTTATATTTTTAAGAGAACATCAGACTGGTCCTAAGGGAACAGGAAGCTGCTGCATATAATTATTAGATTAAATTTTCAATTTGATCTTCTAAAAATTAAGGTATTATTAAATTAGTTCTCTAAATAATTTTCCTAAAATTAAAGTGTCACATATTACTATTAATTTTATTATTTTCGTTGAGTCAGTTTCAGCTTGGTGTTTCCAAAAACGCATGCACTCCTCAGGGCCAATGCCAAGAAAAGTGAGAAAGATATTATAAAAAAAAGTTAGAGAAAGATGGAGAGACTTCTGCACAAGTGGATCCAACTCCATTTTAGCGAGATGGTAATATCCTACGTTTTAAATGGACATAAAATCAGTTGCTGTAATTTCAAAATTTAACCAAACTTATGTTTGACTATTTGTTGTTTATTCAATCTAATTTTGTAGCTCCGATTTATCCATGCTATATGTGAGTTGGTGGGCTTTTTTCATTCCATTGGAGTATAACTTTCAGAGTTCTACGAACCATGGGCACACACATATGATGGAGTGTTTCTCCTGAATTCCTTTATTCTTTTCACATATGATGAAGTGTCTCTTCAGGTTTTCGTTTTTCAGCCATTAAACCTTTGTCCTCTTGCTATTCTTGTAATTCAAGCAACTGTCATGTCATAGATTTTTATTTCATTCTTGTACTTGAAGTTATTTTTATGAATTCAACATTCCGTATTTTGATAGCCCTCTTTAGTGGTTGCTAAATCGATAGTTCTCTTCAAAATTAATTCTTACTTTATATATTGTTCTTATGTGTTAGACACCTGCTATTCTTAAACCGTCAATATACATTACATATTTTAATGTCCAAGACATACACCCCCAAATATAAACTTTCATAGTTTCATTAAAATTAACAAAGTAAAAAATATACAAGAAAGATAGATGTGATTTTTCAATGAAAAAAAGAAGTATAGAATTGATGTTAAATCTGAAAAGAGATCATTAGTTTACACCGGTCGCAACTGATCGGATGTTAAGGATGTTGGTTAGGAGGGAATAGTTTATTCTATTCTGTCTACTGTCTACATCACTGGAAATAGTTTGTCGTGTTTACGTCACTCTCCATTGTTTGCTTTCTGTAGTTGTTAAATTTCCACTGTAATTCATTCCATCTCCAATTCTCCATGATAGAATTGCATTATCCGTTATCTATTTAGATAATATATATATATATATATATATATATATATATATTACCATCTTTTTTTTTATCTTTCTCATTCTTGATTACATCTGTTATCACATTCTTTTATCATTTTCCCCTGTATCTTTTTCCTCCCCCTTGGGTGGAACTTGGAATGTTTACTTTGTTCAATTTTTCATTACTAGGAATTTTACAGGCCTCTTGCATTCATACCCACAGAAAGATTTTAGCATTTTTACTGCAAGAATGATACCCCAATCATTTCTTTAATTCAGTAACTTCTGATCCTGTATTTTCTACACATCCAACACTCTCATCTGTTTAGCATTGAACTTATTTTTCTTGTTAACTTTTTACTGTAAAAGATATATAACATTACAAGTCTTTATATTTAGGCAATAAAGCTTCCACTTAATGGTATATTTTATTGTTACAGATAGCATTCAAGACATCCCTCTGCGTATTCACTCAATTGTTAGTGCTTGTTTATCAACTATTGATCATTAACAATTTCCACTTTTCTCTTTGCTAGAAAATTTTTAAAAATTGATATTCAGCACAAACACTTCTACTTTTCTTTCGAGCTACTCTCATAAAAAGCATCTGGATTAGACACTTCACAATGATATGAATGAATTACCCACACCTTTATCTTTGCCACACCAAAATGTGTGTCAGAGGATAAATCGCAAAAACCTCAGAGAGAATTCAACAAAGAAAAAGTAAAAGCCAAAAACAAATCGCTGTAAACAAACATTGGCTTCTCACCAAAACAACTGAGAACAAACAGAATCAGAGCATAAAACGTTACAAAGGATTCATATCGCACCATAGTCTATCTACAAAACAACCCAACATATGTAAAAATACAGAGATCCAATCTAAATTGCTCCGATTCATCAGTTTCATTAACGATATGAAACACTCCTTCACCTTCAGCCACACCTATTTCCCCAGAAGGGACTTGATCCACCAAACGCCTTTGGTGTCCTGAGGACCTTCTTCCTCCGGTGGAGAATCACTGTGTGGAGTCTTGTGGAGTTTGCTCACATCATATCCCTCATCCTTAGCTCTCTGAACAAGCTCATTGTAGGTTTCATCATCCATATGGTTCTTCCTGGACAATATCTAGGGACCAAAATGACCCCAAATTATGATAGGAAATGAGCAAATCATAAAGAAGACATTCACAAACCAAACAACATCATCAATTTCACATTCTCAAACTTCACCATTAATCTATATATCTTTTTTTTTTTTTTTTTTTTTTTTTACACAACGTAATTCCATCCGAGAGTCAAGGATGTCAAGAGTAATATTAGCTTGTTAGAAATAAGCTTTATATATATAGAGCACTTACATACTAAATCATCTTTTTATCATTTTAACAAAGGACTAATTCTTGGGATCAAAACTCCAGACCACATGTTTTTGGAACATGGTTATACCAAGCATTCCATATACCATACTTGTTTCATCTATATATCAATATCTATACACAAGTTTTTAAAAATTGGTTTTTGATTGCAATTTTGGCCGCAACATCAAGGATTTTGGGGTGTCTGCAACCGTAATTGTGCTACAATCCACAATTTCTCATAATTTTGTTCATACATTTTGGAATGAAAGAGAAATTATCATATTTAAGAAAAAAGGAGAAGATATAGAAATACCCAAAGATAGTTCCTGCTAGGTTGGCCAATAAGAGCACACTGATAATCCCGGTCAATGTACAAAACCCAGTAATCTCCAGTAACGGGAAAAACGGGTAAGAAGGGAGGCACCCAGAACCTGACCTTCAACTTGGCCTCGTCACTGTTGGGATCGGCCTTATAAGCAGTGCCCTCAATGAAGCTTCTTTTGCCGCCACTCCAAGTCTCATTGAGAACGTTGACGGTGCCGTCATCTCTGAGGGAGTAGGTGGCTCTGGTGTTGACGCCGTCACTGGGCTGAAACCTCGACGTGAAGCACGCAATCTCGTACCACCGACCCATGTACCGCTTCACGTCCAGACCCTTCACCACCTCCATCGCTTTGGTCGCCATCGTGCTGAATGTGTTTCGGTTTTTTTTGCTCTGCAACGAGTGGCTTCAACGTTGAACTCGGATTTTGTAGGCGTGGCCAATCAATGTATTTCAATTTCATTCATGCCATTGCTACCGCAGAATGTTGTTTCTACTTTCTACTTTCTTGTACTCCTTCATCTTACCTGTTAAAGAATAATTAACACTTTTTAAATATTTTTTTTATTAATTCAAAATCTATAAAAATTATTTTATTTGATAAATTTTATAATATTAAAGAGTGTATTATGAAAAAGAGAAAAAATAATTATATACCAACATTCGTAGATAATTTTACATTATCATCCTATAAAAAAATTATTATTTATAATAAATTTAATGACTTTTAAAAAAATTATATTAAGAATAATTTCTGATTATATGACATGGCAATATGTCATTAACTTATTACTTTTAATTTTTTTATATATATTCCTGTAAAAAAGAAGTAAAATTTTAAAAATTGAAAAGGAGTAAAAAAAATATTACTTTAATTTAGTATGAAAAAAATATAAAAACATTTATCAATAACTTATTTAAAAGTTCAGTCCACTTCCAAGTCGGTTCAAAATTCAAATTGCATTTATTTACTCTTTTTAATGTATAGAGCTGGGTACAAAAGAGTAAGTCTGGTTTGCATAGGCCAACAAGTAAGTAGGTCAGACCGGACTGGCCCAAAATATATGGGCTAAGGGAATTGTTGGTTTGCATTGTGCTAGTTAGAAAATAAAATAAAAACATCTGAAAAATATTTTAAAAAATTGTTAGGTACTTACTATTTTAATATTTAAAATATTTTATTAATTATTAACAAGTAGTAAATATTTTTGTACAATAACAGGATAATTTGAATTCTAAATATATGAATGATACAAATAATTTCATGTTAAAAAGTTTGACACGTTAATATTATGAACGATATAGGGTGCATTTCCCCTCTAACATTGATATTATAGAGAAAATTGATAGTCATATTTTTTTATTAGGCCACATAAATATGAATGACGATATAAATAATATCAAATGAAAATAGATAATTATTTAATAAAAGTAATTATTTAATTTTAAAAAATATTAATAGATTAAACGGCTTGATATACTAATCGCTGACCAAACCTATTTATTCATGGATCAACTCGTTTAATGTGTGAGCTAAACATGCTAACATGTATAGGCTCACATTTCAAGTGCTCTAGCTGAAGATAAATTCTTAAAAATTATTTATGTTGATGAATATCTCCTAAGAATACTTTCGTTCAATGCAAGACAAATTTGCTAGTCAAATCGTAAATGTAATTTAGTTTGGTTCATAAATATATAAATGGATGATAATTTAGTTTTTTTTTTTAAAAAAAAAACAAAAAATTGTACTTCACAACAATTTAAGTTTGTAAGAGTATTTATGCTTACTCAAACAATAATAAACAAATGTAGATAAAACATGGCATTGGAGGCATGGAAAGAGGTAAGAATGGGTGAAGGTGAATCGTGATTGGTTAAGGAGATCGGGTACGGGTGCCCGATAAGGGAAAGTCGGGTATGACACTTAAACACTACACTACTCTCACCAGATGATGGAAGTGATAAGATAAGCCAAAGACTCCACACTTTCATCCATCTTCCTCTCTTTCTCCAATTCCGACCATGGAAGCCACGGCCTCCGCAATCAGCTTCGCCCTTCCCTCCACTAAAGCCCAAGCCCAAGCCCAACTCCTGTCCCGGCCCATCAATCCATTCACCATTCCCTCCCGCAGCCCAGCCCACCGCCCCCCGGCGCGCCTCCCCACCATCCGCGCCGCAATTCCCCGCACAAAGAAAGAGGCAACGGTGGAGACGGTGCGGGAGCAGCTCGAGAACTGCTACCTCCTCGCCGGCATCAACTACAAGGGCTTCACGGTGAAGCAGTTCCAGGAGCTTCGAAAGACGCTCCCAGAAACAACGAAGCTGATCGTAGCCAAGAACACGCTCGTATACAAGGCCCTGGAAGGCACTCCCTGGGAGACGCTGAAGCCCTGCATGAAGGGCATGAACGTGTGGCTCTTCGTCCACACCGAGGAGATCCCTTCCGCCATCAAGCCCTACAGGGACTTCCAGAAGGAGAAGAAGCTCGAGGACAACGACTTCACCGGCGCCGTTTTCGAAGGCAAGTTTTACGGCCCCGATGAGGTTAAGAACCTCGAATCGTTGCCCACGCGCGCTGAGATTTACGCCACTCTTTTGGGGGCTTTGAAGAGCCCTGCTTCCGCTCTTGTTGGCACTCTTCAGGCTCCTGCTAGGGAACTTGTTACGGTTCTCAAGGCGCATATTAAGAACCTTGAAGAACAACAAGGTGTTGCGCAATAGATACCTATAGGTGTGTAACCTTGTTTATGTGTTTTGTTTATTGCATTTCAGTTGTTCTTTCTTTTCTTATTTCTTTATGGATCTGTAGATTATTATTATCATGTGTTGTCTTGTCAAGAAGAAAAAAAATGTAGAATGGTGCCTAGGAATTGGGAATGCTGGAAATTCTGTTCCCTTTGAATCATGCTATTTCACTATTTATTGGTTATTATGCGCACACACTATGTTGATTGGAGTGCTGGGAATCATTCTGGACATTGAAGTTCATTTTTAGTGTGTTCTCGTTGTATGAGTTTATTTTTATACCAATTGTAGCTACATGTAAAGAGGTTGGATATTGGGAATTGAATATGGGAAAAAATAATTGTGAAAACTGGAGTAAAACACACGGGGAATTAAATCCATTTTACTATCCCACAGGAATCTAATGTTGTAAAAGGATGCACCAGTTGTTACTTAATGAAATTTCTGCAAATGCCCCCACCTCCTTCTAGCTTACGTGAACATTTGGAGGTTCACTGCCTCATGATTGAACCCGTAATGTTAAATTTGGCAATCATATCAATTATCAACCGTATCTAGTGTAACATAAAATATTAGTGAAAAACGAAAAACCAGGTGAAATACAGAAACTCACTTCTTAGTTCTTACCCCTAACTATTGGATATGATTCCACATCATAATATGTTAATCAACATCAAGCGCATCCAAATCTTATAAAAATGATAGACTTCGTGTTAAGGACTCCGATTGCTCTCATTAAGTAGCATTCAGGTACAGCCAATGCCGTGTGTATGTATATATATATATATATATATATATATATATATATATATATATATATATATATATATATATAATTCAAGCTTTGTTTCTTGACTAGTTAAACGCTATGCGCAGGTAAAAGAAAAAGATATTGTATGCGATCTTATCCTTGTATATGCAAATATGTTGTTTCTGGATTTGAATCCATGATCAACAAGTCACTAAGCTACAATTTTACTATTGTGTCAGGACTCGCCCTCTTTTTTCACTTTTTTAACGTCATATAAAAAAAATTCTAAGAAAATCTAAATGTAATCACCAATCCCATGAATCTATATATATAATTGATGTCTTCTATTGAGGATTTTGTTCCTT
Organism: Glycine tomentella; assembly: GCA_007407185.1. Lineage (NCBI taxonomy): Eukaryota > Viridiplantae > Streptophyta > Magnoliopsida > Fabales > Fabaceae > Glycine > Glycine tomentella. Next base: position 721,599 of record PYAF01006015.1, on the reverse strand, counting down.
CTTGTGTAAGGCACTTCTTAGAAGAGTGTCTTTTTTTGGGGCGTGGGTGAGGGTGTTCTCTAGGTCTGGAAAGCACTAAAACAAGATACAAGACATTGACATTGACATTTTATTTCTGACATATTTCCCTCAAGAATTGTGAACGTTTTATAGTGACATTCTTGTGTACCTAATTTATCCCTCAAGAGTCAAGGCTCTTTTCTGCAGCTGCATCATCCTCCACCAAATATGAGATAAGTGAGTGAAAGTGAAACTCTCTCTCTCTCTCTTAAGGATGGTGCAACCAGCTGAAGAGAATCTAAGTCCAATTTGGGTGTGATGTTATTGATGTCCTTACCAGCCTACCTTTCACCCTCTCTGTCAAGGCACGTGCAATTCCCATATTAAGATATAAATAATCAAGTTGTTTCCATTAGTTGAAGGCCTTTATGAAACAAAATCAAATACTAGAAAAGTGGCATGCTGCATTTCTCATAGAAACCTGCAGGGAACGAAGGTAGAAAGTAATCGCCAGTAAACAAAATTAAATGGAAAATTATATCATGTAATATATGTGTCCACGTGAATAATTTGGATCATTCTGAAGAAATAGTAATGGGACACAATTTTATTTCGTGACATAAGCAGAAGTAGTTGTACGCAATTACCATTACTCGAAAAAAATGATTACCCGAGTTTTGAAAAGTACTGTGTCTCACTTAAGTTATTTTTAGATGACTAAAAGCGAAAATCAATGATATCTTCTGATTGAAGTTATGTTCCAGTTCGGCAAATTTTAGAATGGTTGCACGGCAGAGCCACACACTTGTAAATGACAGTTTCCATTCTCAGGCCCAAGTCTGACAACTGCCAAATAAGATAACTGCGTATAGTTTTAATTACTTGTGCTTTTTTTTACCAGATAACAATTGGTAGCTTAAGAATTTTATTCACTGACTAAGGGACCCATTGATTCGTTTCTCACTGAGATCATAAAACAGATCACGAGAATAGAATTTTATTCGAATTTAATTCTAACTCATGTTATTAAACATTCATAAAGAGACTTTGTTGAATTTGGTATAAGTGAAAAAGTACCACATTTTCATTGGTAAAAAAAAAAAAAGCGTAAAGTAAATTCCGTTCTTTCAAATAATCGCCAAGTGAACCCAATACTAAGAAGTTAACTCATATATTGTTTTATTTATATAAAAAGATCATCAAGAGAGTGGAGAATTTTGATGCAATTACTACTGTACAAGTAGCACACACTATTAGTGAAACAGAAATTACATCAATGCGATACTACACGATGAAAGACTCCAGGAGAGTAGTAACTTTAGCGATCTTCATGCTCGTGGCGAATCAGAAGTAATCAAATGCATGATCCAACATGGTAAGCATCAAACTCCATTTCTCCATCCATCAACATAATGGCATTCTGCTCCTGCATCATAGCATTCTTTCATGAAATGATGCAAATAGAAAAACCGTTGAATGCTTTAATTTGGACCAAAACTGGAACTGAATTATGAAAACATCGTAACTATAGCCTTCCACACTCACACCACAAAGAAATATATATAATCAGTTAAGGAGTTGAAACCCGAGGATATCATGGGTAAACTGAACACAATTACAAGAACTATATTTGATCATACCTGTTTGGTTATTTCACTCATTATGTCATCCAAGGACTCAAAAGTATTCTGCATGAGACCTTCTTGGGACTCCATGCTCTGCAAAATGCAGCCATCAATTGACTTCATCGAATAGAATTTCTCATCTTCACTAGACTGCGTGATTGATGGATTAACCAAAGATACATCAATTCTCTTGCTGCTAACTGTATTATTTTGGTCTAAACTATGTCCTAAGGAACTAGTGTCTCCATTAGGAGAGACAGACTTTATGGTGTTGAAAGTTTGACTCATTTCTTTGTTGCAACCCCGCTTATCTGCTTCCCAGCCCTGATGCTGGGTGTAACATGAAGTCAGTAAGATATTCTCAAGTAAGCCTTCTTGACATCGTAGCTTACCTCTAGCATTCTCCAAGGGAGGAGCAACAGCACTAGTGGAAGAAAAATCAACTGGACTGTTCCCACTGCAAAAAGTGAATGAGGAAAAGTTCAAGTTATTTTGAGCCAGCTGATCAGTATTACTGACTGCAGAAGTATTGGCAGGAAAGTTAGATATCTGAGTTGTTCCCTGCCAGCTTTTATTACGCCGATTATAACCCAACTCACAGATGCCAGGGTCAAAGGCTTGTGTTTTCACCGAAGCAGCTCCAAGAGAAGAGTGATTTCCGAATGCTCTCGAATTATGTGTTGGTGGGGAATTTCCTTGTAAAAGTAAATGATTATTTGAGAGACCATGTAGAGAATTATTTGGATTTCTAACAGTAGCTCTACTGTTTGGGAAACCAGAGGAAACTTTAAATCCACTTGAAGAATCATCAAGTGGACTCAACTTCCTAATACCAATTGAACAATTATTCTGCTGAAATTGGTTAGCATCGATTGATGTTGGAATGCCCTGTAATAAACTTGAGGTTTGATTTGCAGAAAACATGGAAAGCTGCATGTTTCCGAGTGTTTTTATGGACCTGCTATTAATGTTTTGAGACTGAAGAGGCTGAACAAGAAGAGAAGAGTTAATTCCTCTCAAGCCAGATGGGGAGTTCAGCCTACAAAACAGTCCACCAGATGCATATGATGGTATTGTGGTGCTTATCATTCCTCCTGATCCCGACAAAGTGCGAAAGCCTTCTATTGAATCCATCTGCAGGTAAGGATCACTATTACCCAACGTAGCAACCATGCTAGGCTGTTTAGTGGATTTTTTGAGACCGAGTCTGTATTTCTGCAATACAAAATGACAGCATAAGCTTATATCTAGAACAAAGTTGTTGTTCATTATGCACATTTATATATCATAAATTACCATTGTTAAACTTTTAATGAGTTATCAGATCTAAAACATTCTCACACCAATTATTTGTCCAGTTCAGAATGCAAATTACGCCCTTCAATAGGCCCCGGAATTGAAACCAAAGGGGCATATGATAAATTGGAAAGTTAGAGTTTATACCTGCAGATGGCTTGCTATGTTTTCTCGTGTAAGTCCTTCAACATTCATCAAGTCCAGTATTCTCTTGGGGAAAGCCTCTGCAATAACAGTTGAAACCTCACGTTAGGAGCTACAAAATCCACATTAAGGTGCCAAATAAACATACATTATAGTTCCATGTTCTCAAGTCAAGCAAAATTAGAAAAGTAGATACTCTTTATCACAAACTCACTGTCAATTCCCAGATGATTAATGGCAGCAAGAAATTTCCTATGCAACTCGGCATCCCAAACTAAACGAGGCTTCTTCTGATTTGAGGGTTCCTCATTTTCTTGATCATATTCTTCCTCTTCCTCATCCTCGCTTTGTTCCTTCCTTTTTTGACCCAGTTTTATATTCTGGTCGGCATTACTTTTTGATGCCATGGCTTGACTACATTCCCCAGCCATATAGCAGGCATTCTCCTCATTTGCAAATTTACCAGCAATACTGCAGGCTTTTCCCTCATTTGCAGTCTTATTCTTATCCTTGCTATCAATCCTCCTTCGCACTACATGTTGCCATATGTTCTGTAACTCTTCAATTCGAACCGGTTTCGTTAAGTAGTCACATGCGCCGTGTATAACGCCTCTCATGACCCGCTCTTTATCACCGTATCCTGACAACACTAGATCACACACACACACACACAAAAACGCAAGAGTTTAAGTCCATATCATTACTGTGAGATGACACATGTTTCTGAGACTGAATCTCGGAATAAGAGAATAAACCTCAAGTTTGAATGAATGTCAAGACAGAAGTGTTTGAGCTTACTGATAACAGGTAGGTCCATTTCAAGTTCCACTAGCTCAAGCAGCTTAAACCCATCCATGTCTGGCATATTCACATCACTAATAACAAGGTCAAACTTGTTTCTGTTTTTCCTCAA
>PYAF01006015.1:690556-717521 GCA_007407185.1 Glycine tomentella | reverse complement strand
AAAAAAAAAAAAAAAAAAAAAAAAAAAAAAAAAAAAAAAAAAAAAAAAAAAAAAAAAAAAAAAAAAAAAAAAAAAAAAAAAAAAAAAAAAAAAAAAAAAAAAAAAAAAAAAAAAAAAAAAAAAAAAAAAAAAAAAAAAAAAAAAAAAAAAAAAAAAAAAACCATTTTTAAAAGAACTTCAGGATTGTAAGAGAAAAAATTTCATTTTTGGGAGAATAAAGAAAGAAATTTTGAATAACAATGAAAATTGCCAACCACAAAGTATCCGTGTGTCTAAAACTTCACATGGGAAGAGAATAACAGGAAAACAAATCATGCAACAATTCATGACCACTAGATGACATGTAAAACCAATGTAGAATCGAATTGAGTGAATTAAAATGGAAAAGTGACTAACCGTTATACTGGCATTTGCGAAGCAGGTTCTCCAACACTGTGAGGCACGTTTCGTCGTCGTCAACTGCAAGTACACGCATACCCACCGGAAAACGGTCTTCCACCCCCATCTTAAACCAGAACCATGTACCCAGATGAAGAATTATGCATTGTTTGGAGAACACACCAATCACAAAGCAAAAAGCTCCAAACTTGACTGCAGAAACCTTGTTTTCAGGGCCTCTTTCACGCAACAGACAAACAAATTATTAAAAATTAAAAAGGAGAGAGGGAGAGAGAAACGCAAGAAAAGGCTGGAGAGGGAGGGAAACAAAACAAAACTAACAACACAATTTGGACTAGATAGTGACTGCCAAAAAACAATGTGGGATTCAACATAAAAATACAAAACACAAATCTTTATTCTTTTAGAATTTCAGTGAAAGTGTCTTTCTCTCTGTCTGCGGCCAATGGCATTGCTCTTCTCTCTGTCGTTCACTTTTTTCTTCCAACACAACAGAGTTAGTCTTTGTCTTTAATTATTTGTTAATTGCCTGTGTGAATGCTGAATACAAATACAATAATGCACCTGGCTTACCCTTTTTATATTCAACAAAACCACCTAAGACTAGGAGATTGATTGATATGACCTAATTTGGGTAGGCAATTATATTCATTAAACCGCATTCTTTTCCATTTATTTCCCTTTTTATTACTATATCACTTATTATATTTACTATTTTCTTTTTCTCTTCTTTTTTTTTTACTTCATACATGCTCACAATGAGGTCTTTACTCAGCATTTTTCATACATAAATGATATTTTTACCAATAACGATAGCCACAATAGTGACTTATATTACTTAATCAACTAATTTAAAATTTGAATATGACCTTGAGTATAAAATATATCATATTAAAAAAAAATACTCATCTTATTTACTCTTGTAATCTCAACAAGAATTAATCATTATTTTTTTATGAGATTACTTCGTATTAATATTATGATAAAAAATATATATATTATTTTAGTATTATTAAGGTTAAATAGGAGCATAAGTTAAGTGGATTTTGTTTACATAATAACCGTATGTTAGACAAACTTTATTTTTAATCTTCAATCAAAATTCTAGATTTCAATACTCTAAAACAAAATACCAAAAGTTCTAAGAATTAGACGGCGTTAAGTTATCACGGATTTATAAATTTGGGGAAAAATTCGAATTCATAATACTTCTTTTATCTCTAATTATAAAATCTTTACAATTAATTCACGTTCTTTAAAAAAATTAGTGAATTTAATTATTCATATTAAATCAGTTAATTAATTATATTATCATTCCAAAGTCATTATTTTCTTATCTCTCTATTTACTTAATTATTTTTCATTAATATTTGAAAAGATAATAATTAAGTAATGCCAAGCAAAAAAATAGTAATTCATATATCTAAAAATTTAAAAATAATCGTATAAAAAAGGAAAAATATTTTTTTAAAAAATAATCTTATAATTAAAGATAAAAAAGTAATTGATTAAAAATTATTGTACAATATCTATGCAATCAATCATGTACTATACTAAAAAGAATGATGGGTGGTCTTCTTCAACCATGTCTCAACAAGAGAGGAGTATCACTTTATCTTTTACTTTATTGGGTTTAAATATATATTTTTTCTTATAATTTAATCTTTTTTTTTCATTTTTGTCCTGAAAAAAAATAATACTTATAAAATTTTATTTTATTTTTTATTCTTAAAATATTTTAGATAACACTTTGAATAATAAAAAGTACATTAAATAGGAAAAAATGTTATCTAAAACACTTTAAAGATAAAAAATAAAACAGTTACATTTTACAAATACTAAGATGAAAAAAAAGTTGTAGGAATAAAAATGAAAAAACATTAAATTACAAAGAAAAAAAATGTATTTAAGCCTTTTTAATCAACTAATATTAATTTGTTAGTTTTATGAAAAATGTAACTGAAAGAAATTTGAACCCATACTCTCTCATTTTTGCTTCTTCCTTTACTCTTAAGTTTTTTTCTCAATCATCAAGTCAATTTTATATCTTCTTCCTTTATCTTTTAGTGTGGAAGAAAAAAAATGTTATATTTTGATATACTCCTATTAAAAACTACACTCATTAAATTAAATAATTACATTCATATGATGATGCTCGCATTTAAAATAAGAAATGTAAATTTCCTACTAAGATAATATTTCACTTTTAATTAACTATATTTGTAGTAAAATTATTAAAAATAAAAACTTTGGGAAATATTATAAAATATAATTAGTCATTATTTTTTAAAAATGATATGCGATTAATATATTCTTTATACTAACAAATAATTATGATTAATATATGAAAAACAAATTTTGTTCTCTTATGATAATTTTTTTATATCATTTAAAAAAATATTAAAACATCCTTTATTCTTTATACTGCCAAATACTTCCTAATTAATTAACATTCATGCATAGAATTTTAATCATATCATTATGGTCAACTTCAAATATGATTATGTTTGAGATTGCTTTTTACATTAAATTGTGTTGACATATTTAGATTTACAGACATATACATAGACCAAAATAATGTCATGTCCTCAATTTTTTTTTTCAGTGACAGTATCTTTCTCTTTGTCTGCTGTCTGTCGTTAACTTTTTCTTCCAACAAAACATAATTAGTCTTTATCTTTAATTATTTGTTAATTAGATGCTGTGAACGCTGAATACAATAATGCACCTAGCTTATCCTTTTTATTTTATATTCAATAAAACCTTCAATAAGATTCACTGGTAGTTTGGTACGGCATCGCTCACGCATAAAGCTGAAATTCAATACAATCCCCATTGCCATTGCCCATCAGTTTCCAAGTTTTTGATTTGAATAGTTCGTATATAAACTATCAAATCCAACATTTGATATAAGCAATCATCCATTCATAATTTTTTTTAGACTTAAATATTTTTTCTCAGCAATTTAGCATTTTTTATTTTTATTCTTATAATTTTTTTTAGTCATTACAAAATATATTTATTTTACCTTTTCTCTTTAATTTATTTTAGATACCATTCTTTTTACTGTTCAAAACACTTTTTTATTATTTAAAAAGTACTTTAAAAAAGAAAAACAAAATAAAATAAATAAATTTTACAAAAATTAAAAAAAGAAAATACTAAATTACAGAAATGAGAAAAAATTTAAGTATTTTTATAATATTTTTTAAAATATTTTCAAACAATTTTACTTATTATTAATTTGATGAAAATTGTCATATATGCATTGAATTACAAATCCTTGTCAATTAACTGTTATAACTTATAAATTTGTAATTATTATAAAGTTAACAAATTTGTTATATTTTATAAGTTATAATTGGATGAAAGTGTATAATTATTATATATTATTTATTTTTTCTTATTTGATACGCAACTTTTAAATTTTTTTTATTACATTGTCATATTATTATTCTTCGAGTATATCATATAGATTTGCAAACACAAATTAATAAAGAATTAAATATTTTGTAGTTCTTCTAATTTAATATTTTATTATTATTTTTACAAAAAAAATTATAATAAATTATATTTAATTTATTTTTCTTCGAAAGACTTTATTTAAGAGAATCATTCTATTACCAATCGGACCAACTATTTTTTTACATTTAATAAACATTTGACGACAAAGCTATCAGCAACTTTGGAGGAATATGTGCGTGCGCAGGATGGCCCGTGGCCTAGGAGGAACTTTTTTTTTTTTTTTTTTTTTATATTCTTAACTTTAATATTGTGTCGTTTTCGTTGGTGCTTGAGTCACCACTGTCCACTGCCACTGCATCTCTCGCCTACTAAATTTGGATAAAACAAAAACAGAACATACTTCTTTGTTTTAGAACTTAGAAGAAGTTACTTTGTTTTCATTTTTTATATAGTTTTTTATTTATGAGATGTTTTCACTTTTCAAATGGTCGTAAGACATTTTTTTGAAAAAAAAATACTATTTTTTTTAAAAAGATCAAAAACTTATTTTAAGTTTCTAAAAGAATATAGCTAGGTTCATAAAAATAAAAAGTAGTTTTTTCAGTTGAAAATAAATGAAATAAATACTATTTTTCATAAATTTCTGTTTGTATGTTTTTTAAAATAATTATTATCAAAGTTAATAAATATATATAATAATTTGTAATTAAATGACTAAATACAATTATTTTATAATGTTACTACATAATGTGTTTTTTCTCTCTCTTTTTCGATCACCTGTATCAAAACACAGTGTAAGAGATAGAAAAATCCTGTACAATATATTCATCTTTCTCTCTCAAAATCGGAATAATGGATCTTCCTTAACACCTCTCACTACGTTTCCACTTCTAATTGAAGCGTTTGTGGGCCCCTTTTCTTTTTGCATCTTCAAATTAATTGAAAAGAAATTAGTAAATATTGTGATTGATACATGATCCGTTTATTTAAATTTTTTTGTTGAAAAATGTTTTTAAATAAAATAAATAATTATTTTGTGTGTTTGTTTAAACGTTTTACTTAATTTTTTAAGAAGCAAATTCTATCTAAATATTTTATAATAAAAAAATAAGAGAAGACACTTTTTCATAATTTTTTATCATGACATAATTATTTTTTTTAAAAGTTTAAACAAACAGGACCATATGGTTGAAATTATAAAAACTGATTACACATTTATGCATGTTTAATTTATTCAAAATTTACTATATGATGATCAGAAATAATATCACAAAATTTAATAGTTAGATATGTTAAATTTGTATTTTGCAAGAAGTTATTAAATGATACATGTGCGTGAATAAACCCCTATTATATATTCGAGAGTCAAAAAAGAAAGATTGAAAACTAGGTACCAAAAAAGTCAAGCTATATATGCAGTGCAAACAACTTGTACCATACTACCGTGATAATCCCGCTAAAACATTAATTTTAGCAAGAAAATGAAAAAGGTTATCATGGTCGACCATGAAAGGTGGCAGTGGTACACTGTTGGGAGACTCATCCTGTGGTAAGTGGTAAAATACTGAATGATTGAGGACATATGTCAATCAAGGAATCACTTCTCAGAGAGCTATAGCATGGTACCCAAACTTTTTAAGACAAAGTTTAGGGTAGATGAGATGAAAGAAAATAATAAACAGATAAGATTACTATCATGCAAATTCTAAGCAAACTTCATATTTATCAGGAACATCATCTAAACTCTAAGGATCCCTACATTCTCAGATACAATTTATAGATTAAATTACTTGTTTCCATTTCCTATATTCGAATTAGAAGTAGCTTATAAAAGAAGGTAACAATTAAGAAAGAAAAAGAATATTTCTTTTTCACCCACGTGCCATTTTTTTAAAAAATTAAAATAAATAAAACAAGTAATATCAACCCTACAATCATAATAGGCAATAGCAACTTTGTGTGACTTGCTTAACTATAAGGACAAAGAATACAAGAAAATATTCCTTTCATTCAATGCTGTACAGTAGTGCATCCAATGATGATATCTATTTTTTTTTGTGTGTGCAATTTTAATGTTAGAGTTATTATGAAAATATTCTTATGTTCTCTTCCATCTCATGTTATCATATATATATATATATATATATATATATTTTACTCCCCCCCTTCTATCAAATCAGTTATCACATTTATTATTTTCATTGTTTATTTGATTTTCTTTCTATTTCTGTCGCTCTACCACCCAAATTTAGCTCAAAATTGGGTGGAGAATGATATTTTTTGGACGTAGCACTTTATAATGAAAAGCTAAACAATTAAGTGAATTAGCGAAGGCAATAACTTTTGCATAGGAAAGAAAGAAAGAAAAGAAATTGATAATATTTGTGAATAAAAAAGAAAGGATAGGAATCAAGAGGTACTTTGCCCGTCCTATGAAGCAGAGGAAGGTGGGGAATCCGAGACCCCATGACGTTACGAATTATGATTGGCTGGGAAGGGGATTAGGAACAAGCCAGAAGGTGCGGACAAATCTTTTTTGATAAGACCTCTATCCAAATGCACTTTGGTCTTTGGTGGGGGGCACAAACCACTATTTCCCATTTACTATCATCTTGCCTCTCACCTTGCTTATTTCCTCACTCCTCTCCCTTACACACTCAAACCCTAAATTAAAGTTTATCTTTATCATTTATATCTCAGAAGTAACAAATTCATATTTTCAGTTCTCTCTTAATATTAAATTATCATAAACTAAATCTTTAAATATATTTATATGTTACATCAAACTTTTACATAGGTTAAACCATAACTTAAAAAATAAACTTTAACAGTTAAATAAGCAGACTCAAGCATGTAATTGATAAAATCTAATCTAACCTATTTTCATTTCTAAAAATCTTTATTTCTTTTTATCTGTCCATATTGAAAGAGAATATACGGGTTCAAAAATATAATTATATTTTTTTATATATATTTTTAACTTTTTAATATAACATACATTATTATTTTCTTCTCATTTTATAATAAATATGTATAATACTTACAAAAATAGATAAATATAACTGCTAATAAAAAAGATATTAATTAATATTGTATTAAAAGATTAATGTCTTACTGATGAGTGTTCTTAAAAGACGGGTTAAAAATCAATAATCAACATTAGAAATGGACAGAAGCACAATTAAGACAAACACGAGTTATATATATATATATATATATATATATATATATATATATATATCCTGTTTTTCTCTGCCTCCACCTCCACTTTTGATGGCCCATGGTATATTAGACATTGCACCATCAAATTTTAAAGAATTAAATTTTTTTTTTTATAATTTAACACTTTTTTCATTTTCATTTTTATAAATTTAATTTTTTTTATCCATTACAAAATGGTTATGTTTTATTTTTGTTATTAAAGTAATTTAGATAAAAGAATTTCCACTATTCAAAACACTTTTTTTACTATTCAAAGTGCTATAAAGTACCTTAAGGAAAAAAATTAAATAACATATTTTAAAATAACTAAAATGAAAAAATAAATTATAAAAAATAAAAAATACTAATTTGCATAAATGAAAAAAGGTATTTAAGCCAATTCTAAATGCTGGGGAGCACTAAAATATATTTTGACTTTTCTACTTGTCAGAGGTTAAGAAAAACATTATTATTAAGAATGTCGGATATGCGCCTTTAGGACCTGGGAGCTGCAACAGGTATGAGATATTCAGAATGGGAAAATGTTACTACATTCGTTTTAACATATTTCTATTTTTATTATTTGTTGACATAGAATTGAGATACTGTATTATTTCATGAATTTTGTTGTGGTTCATATTCTAAAAGACGCTTAAATCTTGATTTTTTTATATAACGCTTAAATTAAATCTTAATTGCACTTTGTACCAAAAAATCTTAATTGAACGAATTTATTCACAATCAAGGAATACGAGATTTTACTTATCTCATTAAAGATATCACCTTTTTTTTTTTTTTCCTTCACGACGATATTCTTATTCTTTGGATTATAAGGATTTCTCTCCATACATTAGGAATTAGGCTTCTCTAAAGTAAACAAATTATTTAAAAAGATAAAATAAATAATTTCAACCAATTAACAGACAATTATAATTAATATTATGATACCTGCTCAATAAATCATGTACATACTGAAATATTAATTATTTTCTCTTTCTCACCTCAAAGGATCTAAATCCTTACACTACGGGTGTAGTCTCACATGTATGGACATAATTTAGGATATATTTGAATTAACTTTAAGAGTAAAAAAATATATAATAAATTTCTTCGTAAATTAAAATTAACTTATGTATAAATTAATTTATAGAATCTTTTTTCATATTAGCTTGCATAAGTGATGATTTTTAATATATATATATATATATAAGTTAATTTTAGCTTTGAATTTGAGTGGGAAAAGCATCCCACAACAAGAAAAACTAAATTAAGGCCCCAACGGCCCAACCAAAGAACTTATGTGCATGTTTGGTTTATCGTTGCAAATTGCTAATGTATAGTGGTAGCAAAAAGACTTTTGAAAAAATATTTACATCCTGTTTTTTTAGTTCAGTTTTTGTTGGACTGTTGAATTTTGTCTTAGAATTCCTATACATCAAGTTGTTGGATTGTCGAATTTTGTCTTAGAATTCTTATAAATCAAGTTAAATGATAAATCAAACATGCTCGTAAACATGATGCATCAAAGCATCATAAGCAAAAAGAGGAACAAAAGTAAAAGAAATATCAGCATAAAACAAAGAAACACCAATCTTTGCAAAACAGTCTGCAACTCTATTCGCGTATCTGTCAATATGAATGACACTAAAAAGACTCAAGGTCTTTGAATCAGTCTCGATAATCAGCTTCGATAAACCATGAGTCTCCGCATGCACGCGCCAATAATATGCACATTTAGTAACGGCTAACGAGTATATTTGGAGATGACGATGATAGAAACAAACGTGTTTAGGAAAAGCGGACAAAAAAAAAACATTTTAACAATCATTTGTTAGTAATAGACAAGTTAATTTTAGCAATAAATTATAATGATTATTTTTCATTTCTTTAGTTGAGAACTTCTACATCATGATTGGAACAAAAGTTACAAGAAATGAGCTTTTATCCAAAGTATGAGTTGAAACTTTCCTAACGAGAATCTAAACACACGCTAGATGTTACTTAGGCATGCACTAAAAGTATTGTTTGATATGTACAAAAGAATACTCTTCAAAAATTAGTGCATTACATGACTGTCCTAATTGCTGACAACCTAACACATGTAAATATTCATGTAATTTATGAGTATTTTTAACTGTAAATGTGTTTTTACTCTTTATATCTTTGATAAATAATCTTGTAATTACTAAACAGTTACTTAATATAAATCTAAATATATCATTAGCAATTATTATGAGATATTTCCTGACATGATATGCATAAATATGTATTACGTCAATAATAAACAATGACAGACTAATTTTAAAAAAATTATGAGAATGAAATTCAATAAATAAAAAATTGAAAAACTAAGCCAATTTCAGTCGTATTCGGAATTTCGGATGGATAAAAAACAGCTGAATAGTTAATGGATACGATGGGCCTGACAAAATGTCTTTATCTGTATCTAAAATTTAGACAAAATATTGACAAACATACTTAAAATTAATATATATATATATATATATATATATAATTTTTTTCAGGTTTTTAAAATAATATAATTTTAAAAAGTATTATAAATAAGACGAATTTAATGATGTAACATTCATTCAATCACAAATCATGTTAATATGACTTTTAGGATAATTATCATAAAAATAAACAAATTAGTCATAGATGATGAGTTATGATTAAATGGTGTAAAATTATTTATCAAATGAGATAAACACAATTAATTAAAAAAATTGGATTTAACTTTTTTATAAGGTTAAAAATAACGTGATTTTTTAAAGTATAACATATTAAAAGATTTAATCACTTTTAAGAGAATTAAACTCCAACTTAATATAAGGATGAGTGACTTGAGTATCTATGGTAGGCATTGGTTAATTTGCAGTTTAAAGAAGTAGGCTTGAATTACCAAATACTCAGAGCATTATACATTTTATATTATTATTTTGTGAACAAGTCAGATTTTATTGATTAACTAAGTGATATTATACATTTTTTTTATTGAATGTGCTGTACTGCTGTAGGTAAGAATTGAAAATCGAGATATTAGGTGTGATTAAAGGAATTCTACTTAATCCTTTTTTAAAAACAATGATGACATAATTATTATCGAATCATGCATTATGCCTTGTTACGTCGTAGTTCTCAGTTATTAAGTATGTATTTCACAAAAAGTGAACATTACATGTTCGATGGCTTCAAATTCGACAGCACACATAAGAAATCCAATAACTAGCCCCATAGGATTCTTGGTTGGTTTAGTAAGCTACTAGATGATTATAAGACATGTGGATCCACTTCTAAAATAAATAATCTAGGTGCCCCATTATCTACATAATGTGCCTACAGAAATCCAACAACCTTTCTTTTAGTAGTGGGAAATAAGAACATTCTTTTCTTCAGAGAATGATTTTGGCCTATACACAAGCTCAAAAACTTTGCCGGAATTCTATATCAAGTACATTATAATTAACCAGGCAAGCACCACTCCTGAGTTCTATAGGCTATGACTATCTAAACAGGATTTGGATCAGAGACATCCTTCAATTCTTTTAGAGAGGGGGTGGGGAGTTAGGGTCTTAGACATTCTTCAATTCCTTGATTGGGGCCAAATCATGAATCTATGAATCAAAGTAGCACAGTAGTCACCGTTGCTGTTGGGCTCAACCTTCAACCAAATCACGATTCTGATCCCTACTACATCCAGAGCCTCAAAACTATCAAGCTATTTTTTGCCAAATCTTAAGCATTTGTTATGTCTGGATTCAGTGATACTAGGATTTTGAGTGAGTTGTTTGTTTGTCTGTTTTGTGAGTGTGAGTTTCTCCATTGCATTAATGAACTTGCGCAAGTACTTGATGTACTCCGGGAATGTTTCAAGGTTGCAATGACCCCCACCCTTAATCCACAAGGGATCATATTTTTCCTTGGAGAGTTCCCACAATCGCTTGCCATGAGACCAATCAACAATATCATCATTTGTTCCCTGCACATAGTCCCATTGGCAGACAGACAAAATTAGGAATCATATTAATTCATCAAAAAGACATGTTACTAGATGACAAATAACCTTGCCAGCTAAGCTGTTTTGTATGGAATATGGACTTCTGGAAAACTGAATTCATGAACATTGTGATACACGGCAACACAAAGTAACATAGAAGTTGCAGAAAATCATCATGTGTTTTAAAGAATATTTAATTTTCTCCCTCAATTGGCTCCATTTACAATGATGACTACTATGCTATATGTTGCTTGGCCTGCTTCAATGAATGAGGTCACAGGTTAACAAACAACAACGATGAGAAATGCAAAGATGTATTGATGTTCTGAAAATCATTGTAATGGTTATGTTGTTGGATTGATATATGAATATAAAAAAAATATTTAATGTTCCTTCCATTATGTGGCTCAAAATCCTTTGGGAGACAATACATATATCAATTTTGGTTGGTCACGAGGTAGTTTCTTCAATAGTAGCATGGAAAAAGCATCTTTCACTGAATATTAGACAAACATTAACCAACAAGGTTTGCAAACCGAAAAAAAATATACGCATACAATTAAACATTCTACCATTGCCTTTATCTGTTATTAAGCACCAAAAAAGTTAGGTTACCTGTTCTATCAATATTATTAATAAAAAGGGGATATGTAGAAACAGAGAAATACCAAATATTTGATAAACATCTTTGTAATATTTCTCGTTAGGAAAATAAGTGCAGGCTACTTACACGTTCTATACCAACATAAAGGCATACTCAAGAAATAAAACAGCTCAAAAACATAAAGAAAGAATAATTTGGAAAAGGCACATTTCATATACCTATGCTTACACAGATACAAATATGATAATTCAATAAATATTGACATTAATTTGTAGCCTACTAGCCTTTTTATATGATGTAATCAGAATATCAACTTATCAACCTTCCACTGAGCATGCACATCATATACACATTTTATATCTGTATCCAAAGTGCAGGTTTCTCTGTAACTTGAAGTAGCATGCAAAAAACAGAGTAATACAATGAAAATTGGAAATGATATCAACTGCTGTCCGCAGTGTTGTTTCAGTTTTTACTCCAAAACCTATTGCACTTTGCATCAATAATTTGTCTGCTTTATTGCTTTTAAGAAGCTTAGTCAAAATTTTACCATCGAGGTAACATAATCTTTAAGACTTTCTTCAAACAGATGGAAAGTATGATGCAAGTAAGCAACAACAGTACGTGTCTAAATTATTCTAATACTTGTTGATAGTAGGAAAATTATCCTTCATGGATGAAAACACCATCAAGCTTCCTAAACACACAGACTTCTTTATTTATATGGCATCTTGTAGTGGGAGAAAATATAAAAAAAAATTGAAGTCCAACAAAATCAGCCTCCTAATGTAACCTAATATTAAGGCTGAAGACAACAGAATCTTTAAGCACTTTTGACACTTTGCGTTTTGTTACATATGCAATCAAACATTCAGATTATTGAACACATGCAATCTTTTAGTGTTTCAAGTAAATGACGAATTAACTTAATAATCTGCACTATCAATCTTTTTTATTTTGATTCAGGGCTCAGCCAAGCCTCTATACGAACAACTCGTTGCCAGAGCTAGGAAAACAAGAAAGACAATCACTTCAGGTTAGAAGATCAACAAAGAATTTGTTTATCAATTTTAAGCACAAAAAGAAACAGAAGTGCAGAAGTTGATTAAAAACAGAAATGGAAATATATACTTACATGTATAACAAACACCGGACAGTTGACATGTCGAATTTTGTCTATATTCTGAAACGATAAAAGGAAAATTTTTGTTACTACAAAGTTCAGCACCAAAGAGTACGGCAGTGTAAAAATCATGAAGAACCCTCTCCAAGCAAAACTTACTTTGAAAATGTCAAACCAAAATGTCATCTTGACAGGGTACAAGACCCTTATCCCTGAAAGGATGGCACTGTGAAGAACAACACCTCTCAACGTCTGCAACTTAGAAGCCAAGTGTAGTGTGGGTCCACTTCCAACCGATTGGCCATACAAAATCAATTCTTCTTGCTTAACTCCATATTCGTTCTTCAAACAATTATATACAGCCTCTATGTCGTAATACGTGTTGAACTCAGATGGCTGCCACAGTTGAAGAAATAATCACAAACATAGTTCAAGTAAAGTTTCATCATAAAACAAAAAACCACAAAAGAAGAAAAAAGGGGGGAAAAAAAAAAAAGAAAAAGGAAATCAGATGAGTTACATACCTTACCTGTAGATGCTCCATATCCTGAATAGTCATAGCTGCTTACACAAAACAAAGTTCAAAGAAAATTCAGACAGAGCTTTTGTCCACGCTTCTAAAAATTTCTAAACTAAATACCTTATAAGCTGCCAAGTCTAGCAAAATAAACATTAAAAAAGAACAAAAA
This sequence comes from Glycine tomentella, assembly GCA_007407185.1. NCBI lineage: Eukaryota > Viridiplantae > Streptophyta > Magnoliopsida > Fabales > Fabaceae > Glycine > Glycine tomentella. Next base: position 704,043 of record PYAF01006015.1, on the reverse strand, counting down.
AATGAAGAAAAAAAAAAAGAAGAGAAAGATGGAAGTGAAGCAAATATATTATTATTATGCATGAGTTTGCATACAAAGTAAAACATCAACAAGTTTTGTGCAAGCTTAAGACATAATTATCATTTTTCTAAGATATGTAGCATCTTTTATTTTAATCAAATAGTACAAACACAATTTTTTAGCGGGGGTTGAAGACGGAGACCTGATAACAGAAACATAAACAAGCATGTCCAAAGCCACACTTTTTGATTCCATACATGCAACAGAGAAGAAAAACACAACAAATTGGAGGCGACAGAAGAAGAAGAAGAAGAAGAAGAGAGAAGGTTTTTACCTCATGATATTGACACGGAGGTGAGCTCTGAGCTCGATGAAGAGGTCGTGCATCTGACCCAAGTCAGCGGCATTACCGTGAGAGTACAAGAAGGTGAACCTGGCAAAAGGGTGTTTCCAGAAGGTGGCGACGATCTTGTTGCCACCTTTGGTGTGGAGAATGTGAGCGTCGACGTTTTTATCGGCGGTGACACCCGACACCACCACCCTCCCATCCTCCTCCCTGCAAACGTCGTACGTCGGTGGCTCTGGCGGGAAAAACGCGAATTTCGCGGCCACTGTTCCCGTCACATTGCCCATTTAATTAATTAACACTTCAACAAAACGATGGAGGGAAGGAGGGAGAGTCTCGTCGGATTTTGTTTTCTTTCTGGCCGCTTCTTCTCTCTTATTCTTCTATTTTTATTATTATTATTATTATTATTGGTGTGTGGGAATGAAAAAATAATAAGATAAAAAGAAAAGTTGTGCCTTTTAATTTGAACTAGTTATGGTTTTATGTGTTTGAGAAAAGGAAGAAAGAAAGAGGATGTTGGTGTTCCTGTGTTGTGTTGTGTGTTACTTGGGATGATGGAAAGGTATTGGAGTTCCAAGTGGCTTCTGACGAAACCGAAGGAGGAAAGTGAAGAGTGGCAGAAAATAGATCCGACCTAAGCGGCTGAGCTGGAATTGCTGCTGGCCAGGACCATCCATCTTCCCTTTCCTTCTTCTTTCTCTCTCACCCTTTCACATTTCTCAATTTCAATTCAATACTCATACATCAAATGAAAAAAAAAAAAAAAAAAAAAGTGTTTGAGTGGATCAACTAACTTGAGATTCTTTTAAATTAATCAATGATTTTCAATTCAAGTTATAAATAAATAATTATATTAAATATTTAGAGAAAATTTTATCATCTATAATAATTTTATCAAATTCAAAGATAATTATAAAAAAATACACGTAATCTAAAAAAAAGTTTTGAGAAACAAGTTTATCCCTTTAAATGGTTTATCCAATTCACTTGTTAGTTTAATTTATATGAGATTATTTAAATTTAATTAATAATCTATACCAATTAAGTCTAGTTTGGTCTAACAAGATCTAATAGTCTAAAATTAGAATTGAGCATACAGAGAACAAAAAAGTCTCCTAGAATTTTGGGTAGTCTAAACCTTCATTATCCTCTTGTCTATGGATAATTTTCCTTTCAAATAATAGACAATCCTCATATCTCATTATTGAAATCATCTATAGAGCTTACACAGCAATAGAAAAGAAAAATACTTCGATTTTTCCTTCCTTACTTTTTTTTTTTTTTTTACTCTCATCCTAACTGACTTGGGTGTTAAAATCTTGACTTAAGCGCAATAATCTTTATAGATGTTACTTGACATTAAACAACTAAAAAAAATCATAAATATAAACTTGTATGACACACGTGATCATTCATGTTAGAGAGACAAAAAAACAAATGTTTTAAGATATTAAATGCATATTTTTATTTGATACTTTTTTTATCGAGTAGCAATTATTTAAATTCAATGTATTTTTTTTATATTAACATCGTGTTTGTTTTAGCATTACAGAATTAGCTTTCGTATTTTTTTTAATGAATAATACATTCAATATAAAGAATTAATTAAGATTAATTTAAACACATGTTTGAATTACATTTAACTATTTAAAATTAATTTCATTAGAATGAAATTGCGTTATGATATAATATTAATTACCTGTGTTGTACAATGGAATGCCGTCCGTTTGAGGTCACTTACCTCCTGTTTAGGGTATTATCATTGAAAGACAAACTTGCCCTTGAAAGAGTGTGATTTGAGATGGGTTTGGGTCCATGTCATTTACGAGCAATGCTTGGGTTCGGTATGGAAATGTAATAGACAATGCAGATGAGGATAAGAATAAATTAAATATATGATTTGCCATGGAACAATCCATTACTAGATTTGATTTTTATTATATTTGTCTACCTGGTGCTAAGATAAAAAAGACAAGTTACACCAATAAAATGATTATACAATAAGAAGAGTAATACTTAACAAAATAAAAAAAATATTCATATATATATCATGTTTTAAAAATATGTTTTTCATCTTCAAAAATATAAAATGGTTTAAAATTTATTCCTATAAATTTTTTAATAATTTTTTCATCCTCGCAAAAACTCTCTTCTCCTTTTTATATGTCACTCCCTCGTTGGCCTATAGTTGAATCCTCTCATGATTTCTGGGGTAAAATCACCCACAAAATCAGTAAAAACCGTCACAAATTTACCCAAGACAACTTCTTCTTCTCCTTTTCTTCTTCATTTATCCCACGACCCTTGAGTTTATCACTCAACTCATCAATCTTCTCATTCAGCTCAGCAGCCTCAAGCACAGCTACAGCAATTATAACTTGTCATGCTACAATTTTCCACACAAGCCCCAACAACGCTCCAACTTCATGCGCAAACTTATCATCATAATTCTTTCCAAAATTCAAGTTTAAAACAACATGGTAGCCACTAGCCACTGCTCAAGCTCACATCATCACTGCCTATGGACTCCAAATTATTTCGTACGCGAGCAAAACTACATTCACCCAGTCCAAATTATTTTGTAGGGTTTGTGCTTCAACAAAGTCGTTGAGGAGAGTCTGCGCAGCCTAGGAGATGCTAGTGCGAGCCATGAAGGCTCACGTTGACCTTCTCATCGCCGGTGCACCGCCGTCCCCATAAGATTTGTCCATATCTTCGGCGCAACCCAACACCTAAACCCTCCTCTCGACCCAGACCTGTTGGATAATTTCCGTTTTTAGTTGATTGATAATCTTATCTTTATTTGAGAAGATATTTATTTGATAAGATATAATAGATATTTTTTAATTGATAAGATATAATCTTATTTGATTTGATGGTTTAAAGCATAGTTATCAAAACCGGTTCGGACCGGCCGGTCCGACCGGTTGAACCGGGAACCGGTCCCCTAACCGATCCGGTTCTGTCATCAAACCGGTCATGCAGTTGACCCGGTCAAACTCGGTTGAACTGGCCAAAACCGGTCAAAAACCGGTCGGTCGGACCGGTCCGAGTTTTTTTTTTTTTAATGTGTTTTTCTTAAAAAAATTTTGGCTTTTTTTTTTTAATTTAGGATTATTATCCATAGTTATTTTAGATTTTGAAGTATGAATGAATTTTTTTTATTCAAATAATATTAGTTATATACTTATATATAACAGATACATATATAATTTTAAATTTTTAATATATACCGGTTCAAACCGGTTTAATTACTGAACCACCGGTTGAACCACTGAACCACTGACCCACTACCTCGACCGGTTCAATGACCGAACCGGTTTTCACAACACTGGTTTAAAGCCCAGCCCATTTCACCCTATAAATAGATGAGTAAGGGTGGAGGCAAAACACACATAAATTTGAGAGCCTCAAGTGACAGTCTTGAGTGGCATATTTGAGCAAGCCTCTGTGCTTGCATATTTGAGAGATTCTTAGAGAGTTTGAGTGAAACACTCTAGGTTTCGTTTGAGTGACCACCATTGTTGAAGAGGTTGAGTGTACCACCACTTTGGTGTGTTTTTGATTCATTGTAACTCATATTTGTTACAGTGAATATTTGATCTGGACTTGGTCCCGTGGGTTTTCCTCTTCGTGTTGAAGAAGGTTTTCTCCCACGTAAAACAAATTCTGATTGTCTCTCTCGCTCCTCTTTTGATTTCCGCTTCTGCATTTGATTTGATATTTGAGGGTCCAAGATAACCCAACAAGACCCAACCTTGGAGATTGAGTTTTTACCAAATCTAAGTTGTGATATGCTTTTGTGTTGTTTGATTTGATATACAAACCTGTCTTGTTTGATTTTTACCAGATTTGCTTGATTTTTATGATTACTCATAAAATATTATGAAGATTTTTTTTCATATTTTGTGTGGAATTTTTAACCTCCAAAAATTATAAGAACATATTATTCAACTACATACTAATGAAAAAATGACAAGTAGGTAAAAGATTTACTCGAGTTTTGTTTTATTTAAAAAAATAACATATTTTAATTTTATAAGAATAAAAAAATTATTAAAAATTTTGCAAGACAGATTTTAAATATTTTAATAGTTATGAGAATCAAAAACATATTTTAACTTAGATGAATTATGAAATTGTTAATTTTCTTAGAATAAAACACTCATATGTCATGAAATTATACCCACTCTCCCTGCTTCTCATGAATATTTTTTTTCAGAATATAAGTAATTGATATTAAAAAAAAACATAAATTTAAACTAACTTCAATGTAAAATTTAATTATCACAGTGAAAAAGTGTTAAATATAAGAAAAATAATGCGTTTTCAGGAAAACAAAACATGCTATCTCACTATCAAGAACAAGATTCTATTTTAATAAAAAAACAGATTAATTAACTTGATTATTTCATTTTAAAGTTTCAATTTATATTTAATAACACGCAAAATATTGTGTTTTAGATAAATATATTTAGTTATTTTCCAAAGTTATGCGAAATAATATATTGTTAACATTGTTCTTGTGTGACAAAATGCGAATATTACTAAGTTATGATAGGGTTCTGATGAAATAATGACTTGAGAAAATAACAAATTTGAACTTTTAAACCAGCTTACGTAATAAATTGGATAGAAACACGTACTCATAAAAAATGGTTAGAAACACGTTCTTTGAAAGGTTTTATGGACCAGTATGGGAGATATTTTTTACATTTGATCATAAATTAGTATTTGACTAAAAGTATGAATATAAGTTAGTTTTATTACATTTCTCTAATAAATATTGTATTTTTTATGAACATATTTTTTAAATACGTACGTATATTAGATATTAGATATCAGATATCAGATTTAGGGCAAAACACATAAAATAATTTATTTAAAACAATGTGCCAGTGGTTAACAGGATCGAGAAGGAAAATGAAGACGAAATGGAGTGCATATTCATAGTGGGTATAGATTCGGTCAAAGGTGACAGAGGATCTTCAAAGAAAGAGGGCCAAGTGTGGCGGAAGGGTGTCAAAAATGTCAGAGTAGACATTCCGTATTTATCTTTTTTCTTTTGAGAAAAGTACAACTTGTTATCGTCAGAAAGATCTTAATTATAGACTACTCTTTTAAATTCTTTTGCAAATTAATTCCTCCTTCTTAGAAATCATATTTAAACTTAAAGTTTTTAAAACCTCGACATTTTACCATAGGACGACACTTGATTTGCCAGCTGTGGGGAAGGATAATTTGACCAAATTCTTCATTTGTCCTCCTATGTTGTTGCATAACTAATAACCAAGCTAATCCTTTTAATTTTTTTTGGTGAAGTAAGCTAATCTTTCTATGGTTGCTAATTGCTATTGATGTTAGGAAGCCTGCTTTGACATAATAAGCAAGTTATGTATTTACGCCCAAGTCCTAAGGTTGGGTATGGTGAATTATGGCTTTATTACTATTACCACCACTTCTCTTTTCCAAGAAAAGTACGGAAGCTCAATACTTTTGGCTGAGGCCTAAAATTAATCAAACAGGTAAAGTGGATGAGTTTCTCTGTCAACAATTATTTAACTATGTTCAACCTTTTTAAAGTATTTCTTGAAAATTGAAAGATTCGAATACATAACTAGAAGAAACTCATGTATATGTAAAACAACAACTAGAAACACATGTAGCTTTGGCTCAATTAATATTTTTGTATGCTTCGAACAGTTAGACATACATATGCACGACCTATACTTTTTCTTCCTTAAGCTTGAGATAGAAATTCAGTCATTGTCCCCATAAAGGCAAGCGTGCCAACTCCGAAATTAAAAACTTTTACAAGTGATGGAACTGCATTTATATGGAACTTGATATTAATAAAATATAAAATGGTATGGAATGAACCAACCATGATGACAAGGAGAACGTTGATTGTTCGTCAATTTCATTTTTATCCTTAGTACCATTTTTCCTACCAAAAACAATTGTTTTACATAATATGAGCCTACTTACCATTAAAAAAATTACTCTAAAAAAACATTTGATATATGGAAATACAATTTTATTAGTTTATTTGATGATTTTATGTTATTTCATAATATGATAATATTTTGGGAGAAATAAACCCAACAATGGGTGTAAGAAATGGGATATCATGCACCCTCATGTCTTATTTCTCCTATAGTGATTTATGAAGATAAAATGAAATAACACTCAGACTAACACACCTTCCAATAATTATGTTTTTCAAAATTTAAACTTTAGATAACAGAGAGAGCGGCTTACATATCAGTATATAACCTAAGATTTCTAGGTAATTATAACTCCTCTTTTATCAAGAAAATGATTTTTTTTTTATTTTAAAAAAGAAGTGCAGTAGCTTTAGCTCAGCTTCAATAGTACAACTATAAAATTAATGAAAAATATATAATGTACAAAATCCAGAATTTTAGTATCAATTATCTAATTATGAGTTATGACTGACGAAGCAAAATAGAATACAATTATCACCAAGCCATTGATCCAAATAATACTAAATTTGATTTCTATAAACATAATAAAAATTAAAGTAGATTACAACTTTAGTGGGCATATGATGCTGCTAGCAAGGTTTTAACCCCATCTAGTAAGACCGTAGGCTAAGTTAGAATTGGGTTCTAGACAATAAATGTCTCGTCAAAGAAAATGGAAATATTAAATAGACCAAAATGTTGGCTTTATGGTAGAAAAGAAAGATAGGCAGGTGGCGAGAAACTAAATTGACTAATCTTTAAGAGGAGGGGCCGCTGTGGTAGAAAAGCAGGAACCCTAATAAAAGAAGGAATGATGTTAATGCTCTCTCAAAATTGATGAGGAGAAACATATATAGATCAATGAATCAGAGTTATCTATCAAATAATATGTATGGACACTAAAATAAGGCCAATAGGGTGGGGCATTTGCTTTGCTGTCACATTCACCACACAATTATAAAATGGTGCCCCAAGATTTTACAATAAAGTCATTAGCAATTTTTAGCATGGTCAGAATCAACATCAATGTTTTACGAAGGAAGACAAGGAAAGTGGTTAGAGTTACTCTGAGCTTTCTTTTTCACTTTATTTTCTGTTATCCAATGGCTGTAAAGGAGCCGGACGAGTCAAAAAACAGCCCATGGACTGCTTGGAATTCGGTGCACCAAACTTTCAGAAAGCAAGAGCAAAAAGACAGTGCCAAATAATTTTACTGCACACTTTTACAGAATGGAAAGCTTTATAATATTATTATTATTATTATTATTATTATTATATGGAAGGAAGAAAGATGCTTGGCTAATGGCTAGTGTTGACAAATTGGAAGGAATCTATATAATATGATAGTCAATGGTATTCGTGTAATATGCCATTCACCAATTGCATGGTTAATCGAGGAAGTCTAGGAAATGGATCATTTCTTTCATGCGAGTGAAACTTTTTTCATAACTTATCAAAAGAAAAAATAAATAAAAAGAGAGGAAACAACCAGCATCAAATCATTAAAAGTTTGGTCAACCTTCAGTATCACAGACTCTTTATCCTTTACTTTGGAGCCAAAAGTCGTGGGAGGCATTTCATGATCAAATGGTATCACGGCCATCTGCCAAAGCCTGCAATTGCCATTGGGTTCAGAAAAAAAAAAGAAGCAAACGTGAAAATGATCTACTCCAAACCTATCTGTCAGCTGCAGAATCCCTGTACAGTGTTTGCAAAAGAGAGTAAATTTTGGACAACAAAATGGCACCACATGCAGACAGTGCCAGGTTAAAAAGAATAGGCACCGTGACGGCAAAAGGGAACAGCCTGGGTAATCCAATAGACCCACCTACATCATTCGACATGTATCCAAATGTGCAAGGACAAGCAAAAGAAATAGGAGTCCTCTATGCTAGAAAGAAAATAATGATACGAACCCTGCACATTTGAATTGCCACATAAAATGGAGGAGCGGTACAAGTAATGAATCACCATTCATCACCTAGATAAGGAATTAGTACCAGAGCATATGCCCTTTGTGAAGTCTATACAGTAGTTACTAACATTAAATACGGTGTACTTCATCAGTATCGAGGCATATTTCACCCCTGGCTGTATTTATCTATACGCATTAAAATCCATGTGACTGAAGCAGGAACCTAAATGTGGAGGATGAGGATCCTAGCTGCTCTCAAATATTATGTGCTCTTCTTCTAATGTGGTCCTATCTTCCACAACAGAGACCCAACTTTCTGCAATCTTGGCAACTCTTCCTTTTGAAATCTCAACTATAGTAAAGGCTCTTCTTGTACCTTTTGCCTCGGGCGAGGCAAGGGCACTTTCATCATCTAAGCTTCTCCTGTCTTCATCACCACCCAACCTTTTGACCCTTGGAACAATTGCCCCATTCAAGTATATGGTGTTATCAGTGCCAATCACAATCATTTTCCTAAAGCCATTGCCATATGCCAGCTCTTTGTGCATGTGACCGAACACAACCAATGGAATGGATACCTGATTGTTCTCCTTTAGCAAGGATATTGCTTGTGCTAGATCTGTCATATAAACACATTAGACTAGGTTAAAAAACGGTATCCCATTTTTTCTATGTTTGCATTATCTCCACCACTCTTGGCAATTGGTATCTTAAGGTACAGGTCCACCAAAACTGAAAAAGCCTGCAGAATAACTACTATAATTTGATGTGGGAAGATTATACATAAGCATTTGAAATGAAAGAAACAATTATTCAGCATTAATATGGGAAAAAAGAGTACAGCCTTGACAATAGACATGATTGCTGAGTGCCAAAACCACAAAGGGATAATATTTTAATAACAATCCAAGCTATGAAGTATATATTTTACCTGGGTCACCATGATCACCATCACCCTCAAATTCCCAATCCTTTCCACATATATCATTTAAATCAGAACCAAGGCCTACACGAAGTTAAAATTCAAATATCATGCTTTGTATCAGATATGACAGACTAGCACCACCAAAGCTGATATTAAAATTGAAAAGCTGCATTGCATCTGCGGGTCCATTATGTGCAAGCAATATAAGAAAATGATCCTCTGGTGTGCCAAGAGCAGCTTTCTGGATTCTCTTAGCACTCTCATCCATGTCTTTGACTCCATATCTATGACAAAGCTCAAAATTGATAGATTGATTTTAAGCTACAATGGCAATTATAGTAATAGTAAAACACCACATAATATAATCTCCTTGACAAGTCATAAAAGGCTATCTAACTCTACCTTTACTGTGGCTTAGTGTTGTCACAATAATGGGTAATTAAATGAAGCAAGGCAAGATTGGACAAGAGAAATACATTTAAGAGCATAAAAACATAACACTATGACTAACTAACTGTTGGAAAATTTGTACAATATTCTTTCAAAGTGATCACATAATTAGAGCAAAGTGGTGATTGGTGAACTTAACTCTTTTTTGTCGGCATTAGAAGCTAAGGTGGAAAGTTTGAAAATATTAAATACATTTTTGAGCCATTTAACAATCGAATTGTCTATGATTACTTCATTACAATACACACCTTGCTGAAAGAAGCTTTTTCCGAAACATTGGTTTACCCCCAATAGAAAATGGCCGTCCACTAACAACACTTACTTTTAGCTGAGGGAAGTCTGAACGTTGATAAGCCACATGCTCCTTACCAAGGCTGATATTCACATTGATGGATTCATTCATCAATAAATTTTCTAAGAATCTCCACAAAAAAATAAAAGCATTATAAGTGAACTCATAAGGAAATTGGCCATGACCGGGATTGGGGAAAAAAACTAAGCTGAGAATGGTGCAATTTACACTTTTAAGTAGTCAACTTTCTTCATCAGTAATTGGTAACTTCTCTACACTTCACAAGTTTATGATAAAATAAAAAAAGTCATGATAGATATCTTAAAATCTTTTTCAAAATTTAAACCTTTAATGGACTACGAAAAAATAGTCCATTTTATTTTGATAAACTCATGAAAGAGTTACTTCACCCATAGCATTATATAAGCATATCAGCAACAAAAACAAAAAAAAAAAAAATGTTTTTGTCAAGAATACAATCATAATAATTCGAAATGCACAAAGTCACATTAATATAGATTAGAGAAAATTTTCCCAGAATAAATTGAATCCTTATAGATAACAGGCTTACCATTCTAGCTGAAGCTGAACTTTATCCTTCTCCTCGCTAATATTTGAATCAAAGTGTTAGTTTACAATTGGAACAGAAATCAGCATTTGCAACTAGACCTACTGGGCAGATAACAAACTTCAAACAAATCATATGTTTGACATACTATAAATCTTGTACTCACAAAAAGATTAAACAGATGGGATTGTGTTTGTGTGTGTGCATGTTTTTATGGGGGTGGTGGGACATGAAAAATGTATTGTACACATACGTTGTAAGTTTACTGTCCTAGCATTCTATCTGTTTTTAAAGGAAATCTTATAAACTTCACCTTCCAGAAAACTGTTTAGTAAACCAGGCATCGTGGTTTCCCAGTATAACTGCTTTAGCAAATTCAAGATTCACAACACTCTTAACGACTTCAAGATTTTCTTCACCAAAATCACCTAACAAAATTGAATACATGACAATTGAAAAAGGATGGAAACAGTAATAAAGAGATAAATCATATAACAAATTAATCATAATAAATCATAATAGTTATAAAACAAAGATAAATTAACAGGGCATACACTTGGCACACACTGACATGCTGATTTGTTCACGTCTCTGGCTATTAATGCAAATCATACAAACAAGGAACACTCCTAGGTTATTTAGAAGTGCAACAGATCAATGCCATGGCATTCAATTTTCAACATGGACTCTGATTTTTCATAGGTGTACACCAGCTATTTCCATACCAATTAAAATAGGAAATGAGAAAGCAAAGGCACTTAAATGCATTTAAGATTAATCACCGTAGTGTGATAGGTTGATCAGCAGTAACAATGAAACTTGCCTGTAAACAGCACCAAATCTGGCTGCAGTTCAAAATAGTCAAAATTAGATTGATAGGTCAGATATACATCTGCATGCTTGTTAAATTAGTTCATATAAATTAAACAAAAAGACATGAAAATATAAATTAACAAAATGGAAACTCACTACATAAAACCATATGTGACTAAATCAATTTGGACATTTTTACACAAATGACACAATTCCAATCAGTGTTGGCTTCTCTATCACAAATGATTACATGAAGTATTACTTTGTCGGGAACAGGTAAAACTGGAGCAGGTAATTTTGCGAAATTGAAAATTAAGGGTGAAAGCAATATTATCTAGTATGGAAATTTAGAGGAATCTGGGAGGAATATAAATGAGGAACATTGAACCTTAAGTCCACCAAAAGCAATCACTCAAAGTCAAAACTGAAAAGAAAATAGGAAAAAAAGTTTATAGTATTGTACTTATAGTCTTATACATTACGTACTTACATCAACTTAACAGAAAACAATGACAGATGAATATGCAATATCACAATTCTCTCTTCATTTTCTTTCCCTTGTGTTTATATGACAGCCAAGCAAAGGATGAGAATTTTATTTTTTTATTTTTCATTTTGGGAACTAATTTAGCAATCTACAGTAGCACAATTTTCTCTCATTTTGTTAACAAATGTCTAACCAAAATGCCTATCTACATAATTAGCAATCAGTTTAGCAAGAATGAGAAAAATGGCTATCTACATACAACCAATTTAGCAATCTCCAGTAGACTCCAGCAACATATTCATCTACTTTCTAGCAGGATAATATATAATTGGCCCCACTTATCATAACCTACTATTAAGTATTGGTGTTTAAGGGGTTTGGGAGTAAGAATCCCTGAATACTTCAGCTCAGCATAATAAAATTTCTAAAAAAGGGTCCAAGGCCAAAATAGTAATGACAAATAAGTGACAATCATTTTCATCTGCAGTAATAGAGATGGAATTTGTATTTCACAACAAGGCAAGATTTTCTACCACCCCATGAAAACTAACAGCCTCAGCTCTCCCCCCCCCCCCCCCCCCCCCCCCCCCCCCCCCCCCCCCCCCCCCCCCCCCCCCCCCCCCCTCTTCCCCCCACGGTGGGGTAACCAAAATTTTTATTTGAACTATAAATCTATCATTTATTATAATTATCATAATTTTTTTTATTCAAGATTAACACGTACAATGTATACATTTTGGGGTTAGGGAATATGAAAGGGAACATAGACCACACAACAAACCCTACCGCACCGAGGATTGAATCAAAAGGCACGTGGGTTGGCAGCAGAATATAATCAATCAACACATTCATGAGCTTTTTCATCAAAAGTGGAAATAGGCAGAATGGAGAAAAAGTACCTGCAAGAGCTTGAGTGCTTTCGAATCTTGTTCAAGGTTCCAGTAATCATGCTTCAGAAAACCCCAAAATTAGATAATGGGAATCGTTCCAAAATTAGCAAACATGTGAAGTGGAAATTGGAACGGTAACGACAGTGGGAAGAAGATACTTTACCACATCACCGACGACGATGATTCGTATAGAGGACGCGGCCATTGAAGAGCGAGAGAGGTTGAGCTTCGGGCTCACACAATGACTGGGTAGGATGTTGGAAGAAGAAATGGTAGGCGCGCGAACACATGCCGTCAGCATGGGCACGGTCGCAACGACAACCTTTCATGAAGAGAAAAGTTTTGAAACTGTTTTTAAGAGTCTTACTTGCATTAAAAAAAGGGAGAAATTGAAAATTTGAAAAGAAAAAAAAAACTATTTAAACAAGTTTCAAAATTTAAAATAATGTTTATTTTTTCCATTTAAATCTTAAATGCAGAAGAACTGAAAAAAATATATATTTGTCCTTAAAAATATTACTTCAATTTTAGTAAGTGTTATAACAGTGAGGATCTTGATTTATTTGTAAAAAATAAATTTATCTATACAATTATACAAAAGTAATACCACTGTCTTCCTTCCTATATATAATATTCTTTATACATTATTGTTTGTTTGTTTTTATAATATTTTCTTCTAATTATTTGGTGTATTAATTTATTTTTTATAATACCTTTAATTAATCACACTCTCTTTTATTAGGATTAAACAATAGAAGAAAATATATTAATTAATTATGTTGAAAGATAAATAAAGGATAATTTTAAAAGA
>PYAF01006015.1:657388-690456 GCA_007407185.1 Glycine tomentella | reverse complement strand
AATTGATAAAAGAGTATTTAATATAATATTGAACTTTGTAAATAACAAATAAATATATTTTTTTTAAAAAGTTCAACAATTAGAAAAGAACGAAAGCGTGTCTTTAATTATAATTTACCATTTGGAATTAAATAAATAATAAACAGAATACATTAATGTCTTTGCCTCTTTGTATGCAGAATATTTATGATGCTTCTTCTTCACATGTATTCCTTCCTGTTTTCGATAAAATAAAAATGTATTTATTAAGGAAATTAGTTACTTTTATTAAATTGTATTATTTTTAATTAAAAATAATTTCATAAATTATTTTTATTAGAATTTGATATAAACATACAAAAATTTGATCTTATTCAATAAAATTTTTTGGAGACATTTTTATTAAATAAAAAGGTAATTTTGATTCGCTTATATTTAAGAAAAAAATTACAGATTTTTCTTGTTTATATATGAGATGAGAGAAAGTAAAACTCATAAAAATTATATCCCTAATGAGAGAAATTATAAAGGATTGAAGTCAATAAAAATATTAAAAAAACAAGAGTAACTCTCATTAATGATAGAAGTGATTAAAATAAATAAAAATTAGGATATGCAGAATTCGAATGTTTGCATTAATAAGTTGTTGGTTTGATGGTTTGAGTGGTAATGAATTTGATTCTTTCAATAAAATATCATACCTCTAATATGGAGGTCTCATTACTTTAATTAGTCCCCATATTCTTCAAATGGATCTCTTAGTTATTGTTGCGAGGGTGAGTTTTGTTAATGAGAGAAACTTACAAAGTCGAAGATATTTTATACCAATATAATATGATTAAAAAAAATTAAAATACCTACATTAATGTAGGGTTGGCAAAATGGGCTTGGCCCGTCGGGTCAGCCCGCGTAGCCCACAAAAAAATGCAGGCTGGGTTGATAATATCAGCCAGCAAATCAAAAATGGGACGGGCCAGTCCGGCCCACAATTTTGCGGGCCAAACTCGGGGCGGGACGGACCAGTCCGCTGGGCCAATATTATTTAAAATATTAAATATTAAAATTAAATAGATATATTTAACATATTTTGAAATAGGTATATTTTTTTAATTATACCTTTTTGCACTCTCATAGTTAACTTTTAAGTTTTAATATTAAAATATTTATGATAATGATACTTTCAAATAGTCTTTTATTACTAACATATTACACTTTGGACAGTTTACATCTGTAAATTTCATTTACAAATGGTGTAATTTTGTGAATTATCACATGACATCATTTATTTAACATTAATTTTAAATTATTTAATTTTATTTAACTTTATATTTTTTTAATTATCATATTTATATTTTTTAATAATTTTTTTGTATTTATTTTTAAAATTAACTTTTTTATTTTCTTTTAATTTTTTAGACGGGCTGACACACTAACCCGTTGGCTCGCATTAAAACGAGGCAGACTAGCATTTTCAGTCCATTTTGCAAAAACGGACCGAACCAACCTGCCCCGCATATTTTGCGGGTTGGGCCAGCCGATCCCTTATTTTGCGGGTCGGCTCGTCTGCCATCCCAATCATGTATTAGAATTAGAATATAATGCCTCTCTTTCTCTAGTAGAAAATTAGGCGATTATTTCAAACGCGCCTTTTCCCTCCCCATAGACCCAAATCCCCCAGCACGCCAAAGTAGAAATGGAACATTCTTCTTCTTTGTAACTTAATCCCGTTCAACTTCCACTCACTTATTCTCGTCAAATGAAAATTCGGCACAATACAATTAATACAACTTCTCATACATAACATATACCAGATGAAAAAGTCAAGAAGACATTCATTTTAGTTAACAGAGAGTCAGAGATTTCGTCTTCTTCTTTATTCCGGTCCCTCTTGTTGCAAGAATCCAAATAAAAGAAATTCTTACTCTCTTATAAAAGTAATAAATTATTTCATTTTTAAAATATACACATTAATTTTAAAATATTGTTAATAACATTTATAACTGTTGTCATTGGTGAAAGTAGTTTCTAAAATTAAATTTATTCAAGCTTTATTTGAGATTAATTATGTTAAAAGATATATCGAATGAATTTATCATTTTATAAAGTGAAATATTAAAAGTTTTTGCTTATAGTAAATCTTTGGTCAAAGATTGTACAATAATTGATAAGAAAAATAATCTTCCAAGTTCTAAGGCTTCTGACACGTACCCACACCTAAAATCTGGACCATTATCTGTTACCAATCATCCAGGTCATTTCTTCAATCAGTAACTTCAATGCCACGGTGAAAAATGCTGCAAATTAAAGTATCAATCTGAAGCTGCATGTGTATTCGGATCGATAATAAGATCATTGGAACTATATTTTCTTGGCTACTACCTACTGCTAGTGTTTGATCAACTTCTGGATCTCTCTGTAAATGCCACTTTATTTCAATTGCATGCAGCGTACGTAATAGTAAGTGGTGCAAGTGTGCAATGCATTGATTAATAACGTGCAAAATTAAACTATAAATACGGCTAACCAGAACACCCTAGTACTTCAAAACCAGAGAAGCAAACATAATTAATCTTCTTTACTACAATATAATATTGCCAATGGCTTACTCAAAAAAAATTTCATTCCTCATTTCCATTCTCCTTTTCATCTTTCATAATTTCCATGTATCCACTGCACAAAAAATCAAAGGAGGGTACTGGTTCCCCGCCAGCAGTTTTGCAGTGTCAGACATCAACTCCACGCATTACACCCATCTCTTCTGTGCCTTCGCCGACTTGAACCCCTCTACTTACCAAGTAACCATTTCCTCCTCAAACGCACCTCAGTTCTCAACCTTCACCCAAACCGTTCAGAAGAAGAACCCTTCAGTCAAAACCCTCTTATCCATAGGAGGTGGTGCTTCCAATCCATCAACATTCTCCGCCATGGCGAGCCAAGCCAGTACCCGGAAAACATTCATCGATACATCGATACAACTAGCCCGATCGAACAACTTCCACGGCCTTGACCTCGATTGGGAGTATCCATCAACTCCTACAGACATGACAAACTATGGTTTTCTCATCAGAGAGTGGAGAACAGCTTTGGTCAACGAGGCTAGAAACTCAGGGAAGCAAACGTTGCTCTTAGCAGCAGCAGTTTTTTACTCTTCCAATTACTACTCATTGAATTACCCAATTCAGGATATAACTAACAGTTTTGACTTTGTGAATGTGATGACTTATGATTTCTATGGACCAAATTGGTACCCCAATTTCACAGCACCACCAGCTGCTTTATATGCTCTTAACCATCCAGCAGCTAATCGAGTTAGTGGTGACATAGGGATCAGAGCTTGGATTGGATCCGGTGTGCCTGCGAGTAAACTGGTGCTGGGTGTGCCCTTTTATGGCTATGCATGGCGTTTGTTGAATTCTAATAACCGTGGATTGTTTGATAGAGCTAATGGTTCGGCCTTTGGTGGTGATGGGTCCATAGGGTACAGTCAGATAAAGGCGTTTGTAAGCCAGAATAGAGCTGTGTGTACGTTCAATTCAACTGCGGTCTCTGATTATTGCTCTTCTGGGACAACATGGATCGGTTATGATGATGTGCAGAGTGTGTCTGCAAAGGTTGCTTATGCCAAGAAAAATAATTTGGGTGGTCATTTTGTTTGGCACGTTGGTGCGGATTACAATTGGGTTCTTTCTCAAGCAGGTGAGCGTGCGTGACCTCTACGAAAAATTGATTGTTAGATTTGTTAATAACAAAATAATGGTCATTTTTGTATTCAATATTTTTGTTTTATTTATATCAGTATTACTACTAGTGTAGGTTATATATATTAACATGCTTTTTCTTCGAAATTTTATTAACTAATTCTAATCGGTTTTGTTGTACTGCATTAATTACAGCTTCCCGGACGTGGGGATGATACATACTAGATGAAGAGGTCAAATAAAAGTCATGCTTGACTTGATAAATAAAATTCAGGAGTTGTTTACCCTGACATGTACTGTTGTTACAGAGATATAAACAGATAAAAAAAATTACAGAGATATGCGCGCTGATCTTCAATGGTTGTATACCCTCATGACATGTATCTCTCTCTGCTTACTTAAAGCAAAATACTAGTATATATTTAAACAATGAGGTTGGATCACTTGTACTTGCTACTTTAATTAGATGAGATCCAACTAATAATATTTATCATTTTAATTTGGTAGCCATTAGCCAAAGTCGCACTATTACTTATGATGGATTTAGTTTTTATTTTTATTAATGATTATAATTTTGTCTCTCCTATTTTTTACTTTATTTCCTCTCTTTTTTTATTTATTTTTAAGTTCACTAATAATAAATTGGAGTATCGTAGCTGTTGCGGTTAATAAACTTGTCTATTGATTGTTTGAATTTTCAAATCCATTCCCTTTATACATGTAATAACCTGCTAGTTAAATAAGTCAACTACTGATAAAATTATAGAAAGTTGAATTTTTTTTCTTATACCAGTTAACAGAATAGTTTTATTCAAACGCAACGCGATCTCGACAGTTTCGAAGAGACTCAATGAAATAGATATATCTACGAAGATACGGATTATTTGGACCAGGAATGAAAGACCCTACTAAGTTTCACTATTTTCTGAGATTGACTTTGGACTTCTCTTGCACAACTAATTAGATGGAATGCAAAAATGACTCTTCCAGAGGGCGAGAGCCATTAGTGGGTTACTATACACATACATACAAAAAGCATGCCTTTTTTTCCTTTTTTTTTTTTTCTAGAATTTTGATTTCTTCACTCCTTTGTCTGTCTCTATATAACTTCAAAAGAGTCTAAAATACTCATTTTTCTATAGCTCGGGTGCCGTCAATAAACTTATCTATAAGATTGAATTTTCAAACCTATTCCCATGAGTACATGTAACCTGCTAAACACGTTAACTATTAGTAATATTATAATATTGATATGTAAATAGTCTTACTCAAATTAACCCATTAAATCACACACACACATAATGGCTACATCAAAAAAGTGTTTCATTTCTGACACCAAAACAGTGTGTGCATCAGAGATTCTTCCACACTTCCACAGAACGGACATTGAAGATCATTATCCCCTAGTCCCCACCTCCACATTCCTCCTCCAGAGATTGTCACCAGTTGGCATTTTATTTGTAAACACCTTCCACAAGAAAATGTTTATCTTTGGAGGCACCTTCAATAACCATATTAATGCAAAGTCTTAATCATATGAACTATCCGAAATCAAAGCATACAAGGACGAATAGGCTGACTTCACCGAAAAAGAACCGGTTTGATTATGAATCCACCTCCATGCATGAGTCTCTAACATCCTTTGATAACCTGACCCCCTCAAGCTCCTGTTGTAAACTATTTGTGTCATTCCTCCCCAAGCACCCGTATTAGCAATCACCTCTTCCTTTTGTAATGAATTTAGAACTGCTCTAGGATATTTATGAGCCAAAGCTTGATCCCCCAATCACCTATCTCCCCAAAATTTTAATTTGTCTCCCATGCCAACTTTACACTCCAACATAGAATCAAACCATTTTAAATCATTTGAACATATATCTATAGATTTTGATAATAAAAAAAGTTGTGATAAGTAGCAGGTAAAATTGGTCCAACTTGATGGGTCATTCGATATTGAGCTCTTAAATTTGAGGCCCCAAAACAATAAGGCAAATTCATCCCATCGACCCTTGAAAATTGAGCATTTATTTCCTATACTCTTGTCATTAAATCATGCATTTTTATTTTTTTTATTGTTTTGCGAAAAGTTCATTGCAAAATACAAATTGATATTCTCGAATGGTCTTTACGGTATGCAATATAATAAGAGTATAGGACACAATAGCCTGAAAATGGAAATGCAGGTCCAAAAAGTAGCTACTAGGTTTATTCGACCTATGGTTTTTTTTTTTTTTTTTATAAGTATAGGCAAAAAAGAGAGAACGAAAATGGGCTAGGACACAAAAAGAATTATAAGCTTTGGGTCAGGTTGAGCAGCCCATTCCGCCACCTCTCATGATAAGATCATGTATTTAGTTGAAGATTCTTTTCTATTGATTATTTTGTATAGATGAATATACTTTTCCATTAAAAGTCAATTTGAAAAATTGTTCGAATATGTAATCATGTTTAAATTTGTAACTTGAATCCTAAAAATTAAAAAGTTTGGATATGTGAATGAATCAAAACATATTTTATTAATATTGAAAAGATTTTAATTAAGTTTTAGTGAATATTATAATTTATATTAAATGTCGTCATAGTTTATTCTAAAAATGAAGATATTGCAAGAATTAATGCAATTAAAAGAAATTCATATTATACTAAAAATATTAAATTATTTCAAAAATTATAACTAAAAATTTCAATGAATTTATCTTTTTATATTTAAATGAGTTATTATTATTATACCTTTACTCTTTTTTTTCCATCTCATTTATACCCTAATTTCATAATATCTCTTTCCATCATTGAATTTATTTATCATATTGGATTTTGGATTTATCTAAGTGATCCCAAATGAATGAGGTTAAACAATTCTATCTTAAATTATTAATATAATAAATAAATAAATAATTGTTCTTAATTCTATCATTAAATTGAAGTTATTATTATACTAAATGCATTTATCTTTCTCTCACATGCATAATTGATAATTTTTTTTAATCTTTTGACGGCTATATTGCTTCTAATTTTAGTCATCCTACACTAACCTTTTTTGTAATAACATCTCCTCATCCTTACTTTTGAATTTGAACAATAGATTTAAAATTATATATTGGTTTTCTGTTTTCTTTAATTACTATAATTATTTTATGATAAATCTAATTACATGTTTAAATGAGGTGCAAAATAAGCATATACTAGAAGGGAGTAGTGATGGTGAAAAATTAATAAGAGAGTTATTGAATTATGTGGATAACGGAATTAAGGGAAACAAGAAAACATTGTATCAAATAGGTGATGTACATAGTTAATATAAGAAAAATATGGTTAGTGTTAACACATAAAATAAACATTAATTTAATTTAAAAAACAAAGAGAAAAGTGTGGATGAAAGAAATATATTTGATATTTTTTATTTTAAAAGAAATCAGAGAAATATATATGATATATTTATCTTGAAGAATATTAAAAAGAGAAGAAGGTATGTGTGATGAGAGAAAAGAGAATCTGATAATCAATAAAAAAAGAATAAAAAGAAAGTTTAACAAAACTTTAAGAGTTTGGATGAGATTGTTTGAGAGATATTTTATACTAAAGATTTGAGAAAATTCATCTAAATTTGTATATTTTTTAATAGCAAAATAATTTTTAGTAGTTAAAAAGGTAAGTGTACATGTTTGTAGGGGACTCTTTGAACGGGAAAATGTGGTAGTCTCTGGTGCATGTGGGTACTGTGGGCATTTGAATTTCTTGAAAGATATATAGTAGCAGAATCTATGAATATAAGTTTTTTTTTTTTTTTTTAGTAATGAATCTATCATGAATTTTAGGACGACCTGAACTATAGATGCAAGGTATTTTCTTTTACAAATTCTAAGTAAGTTATATGGATATATATGGTTTTCGTTGGGGGTTTCCCGAGCTCTCATTTATGCATTTAAAAAAAAAAATAAAAATAAAGGAAGAGGAATGTGTGGTCTTCCTTAAATCTTTAGTTATTAATAATTGTTTTTTTAGAGGAGTTATTAATAATTGTTGAATAGGTCTCATTATGGTATGCTACTCTTTATTATTTAAGCAACTCTTTTTTATTTATCACTATAACTAATAAAATCAAATAAACCCCTCCATTTACGTCCCTCTACATATCTATTTACATTGAGTTGTTAAAATGGAGCAACTTCACTAAAAGTATTGTAGAAGTATTTTTTTTTTCTAAATGAAAGTATTAATTATTAATTAGCAGTTGTCATTTTACTCTTTATCTATTGAAGTAATGGAAAGTATAATTAAGGTATCTATTTGGTATTCATACAAAAAGGTATCTGTGTGGTAATTAAAATGTTGTAATTTTTATCTCTAATTTTTAAAGCAGTCAAGAAAATCTTTAAGTTTTAAGCAACAGTTATAATCAAAACATTATAAGATTTAAAATATTATACATGGAGGTCACCGAATGGATAAAATAAAAACAACAACTTTAGTGATAAAGGAAAATATAGGACTTTAAAAGAGAAAAATAAACATTTTTTTTGTGGAGAGAAAAAGAAACATATAAACACACATGTATATTGTATTGTATGCATATCATATATGAAATTTTAGTTTTACACGTAAATAATATGAGGAAGAAAGGTGGATAATTAAATATGATAATAACTTAATTAATATCTGAAATAAGAATAAAATAATTATCTTAATTATATTGATCATCTAATTAAAATGAGATTATTGAATCTATTTTTATTTAAAATTAGTTAGACAAACTCTTATTATATCTATTATTTTCTCTTATCTATTTTTTTTCCCCTCATTATCCCTCTTTTCTTTTCATGATCCGATCCATACCCCTGATACGTTCACCAATTTCCTTGAAATTTGACCTTGTAACTAGGCTTCTAGACAAACCCACCTAAAATTAATGCTGCAAATTCAACCTGAAGCTTGCTGTATGATTTGAGAAAACGTTTTTTAATTTTATTTTATAAATAATTGTAATATTTTTTTAAAAAAAAAATTCAATGCGATGCCGATCATTTGATAAAAGTTGACGCTATTAACCACATTATTAGTGTGTTTCCTTTTTAAATGTTCTATTGTTCAATGCGAATTCCATTACAACTAATATATTGTATGTTTCGGTGAATAAATAAATTGTAATCCCTCCGAATTTAAATATAAACCAAATTAACTAATTTTTGCTAATTAAGAAAGAAAGTTAATGCCATTAAAATCTGCTAATCAATTTAAAACTATTTTTTTTCTCTTAAATGTCTTTTAATATTGAAACTTGATATCAAAAATAAAAAATACTCATTAGAAGTAGAATTTCAAATAATTGAAGGATATTTTCAAGATATTATCATTAAATATGGTAAAAATAATGAAAACTTATTTATATTTGAGTAAAACAAATTGTTACTTATAATTGACTCCAGTATGTCCTACCTAAAATTATAGATTAATTCAGGTTAATTACCTCTTTGGGATGCCTATAAAGGAAAAGGAAAGAGAAGGAGCAAGTAATGGGGAAAAAAGTGTGTTCATACAAAGGACCCACTCTGTTATCATCCACAGAAACCATTCCTTTGGTGTCAAGAAAGGGGAAGGAATAGTTGTACCTACACATATAATCCATTGAAACCCATCGATTATGAGGATTCACAACTAACTTTAAAATGACTAACAAGAATGGACACATATATAGTCCTCCTTAATATCATTGAACATACATAAGGTCATAATTACCCGACTCATATGTTTTTAAATGAATAAAATATATTTTTAATTTCTATACTTTTTATTAAATTTTATTTTTAGTTTTATATGAAAGTTCGAAAATTAAAATCAAGATTCAACCAAAATATAAAAACTAAAAATATATTTTGTCCTTTTAAATTTACCTTTGAAACAGTTAAATTAAGAACATTTGACTTTCTTATATGAATGAGGCATGAAAGAATAAATTTGCGATCCCATAGGTGTTTAATCGATCTTTTGCCAACTTGATTTTCTGTTGATACGGGACGTTAATGTTACCCAGTGCAGTCTAAAATAGTATCTGCGAGAATGCTGGAACTATCCGAGAAAATAACACTCCCATCCTCTTCAAGGGTGTCTATCTGCACAGTGTGCCAAATTTTGTGAAGCTAACAAAAATAGCAGTGAACTTTTTTTCTTTGGGATTAGAACTTAATTCTCGTGTTTGGATCCCTCGGTAATGTCAAGAGATTTCGAACTAAGGTGTACTTCCTTCGCTGCTTTCACAAGCTCCATAGATATTTCTTGTCCACTATAAGAATTTCCAAAAAACTTCTAATAATCATTAAGGTTTGAGGAGTGTTTATTTAATGTTAAAAAGGGACAACATTTCAAAATAAGAAAGCTAAACAATATTTCTCTCTCTTTAGCTATGATGCATATAAACTTGCGCTCTTAATCTTCCACAGAACATCTATAGCCATCACTTATATAGCTCCCCGCGGAATGGCTCTGGAGACCTGTAAATGTGACTGTGCATTTGTTTTCTTCTCCATGTGTCCATTCCTGAGCATCAACCACGGGGATTAAATTAGTTTATTATACATGAGCTTCAAAATGAAATATATATATATATATATATATATATATATATATATATTCATATCCTTTTTATTTGCATGAAATATATGGATCAGTTAGCATCGATATATTCAAGAATAAAGTAACTAAAGTCCAAGTTTTGAGTTCACTAACAAAACAATTTACTATTCATTTTAATAAAACAAAAAGACCTCATATTATTAGGAAAAAGGCTTCAGATGTTAGCAAAAAGTCTGCCTATATTAGCAAAAAGAACCTCCTAAATGATCTCATTTAAAGTAAAATTATTACCCATAAAAAAATTATTTTTAGGCCTCACTTACTCTTTGTGCCGACCCTGGGATCAGTGCATTTCTTTTTCTTTTCTTTTGGTGAGAAAATGCATAGACAAGTGAACGATGGGCAATCTAGGCTTAGAGTAATGGCCAGTTGCCACAACCACTGCGTCAAACACTTGTTCAACCTCCTCCTGATTCTTTTTCTCTTTGCTTCTAACAACCCATTTCAAATCCTCACCAGAGACACCATAATTTAAGGGTCCCACATAATACACCTTTGTGTTGAACTTGATCATGTCTCTTAACTTAAACCATTCACAAAAGTCCTTAAGGTAGAGAAAGAGTTCTCTATGGCAAGGAAACCTTATAGCGTCTCTTCCTTTCTTGACTAAGAAAGGGAAATCAGTGAAGCCCATGACCTCTCTGGAAGACCTGAGCCTTAAAGATTCATAGATGCTGCTATGCACCTTTAGCCAAGGGTTTGTTCCCAAAGGATCGGATCCTCCTCTTGTACATTTGGGTCATGTAACCATTGACCATCAATATCATGGTTCTGCTCCAACACAACCACCTTGTGACCTTCTCTTCTCATCTCCTTCGCTGCCACTAGCCCTGATGGTCGTAGAAGACAGAGATTGCAATTGTGTATGGAAAAGTGTGCTTATAAAACACATGTGCTCCAAGTAGAAGAGAAACCTGAACAACCGGTCATTGTCTTTCTTTCTTTTTCTTTTTCTTTTTTTTAAAAACTCTGAAGGGCGTGTAAAATATTTACCTTTCTTACATGCAGAAGCACAATGTGATGAAGAGGGGGGAAAACACCACTCCAAGACAGTACAGAGGCTATTCTTTTTATCACTTCATTCATTGTAATTTTAAATATTTACCGATTTAATAAATTTAATAAACAATAAATTTAACAAAATATTTATTATTATTTTTAAAAACTTCATTCATTTTAAATTTATCACTTCATTCATTATTATTTAACAATATATATATATATATGATCTACTATTAAAAAAATAATTATATATCAACTCAAAAAACTCTTTTTCTTATAATTTTTAAAATTTTAATTTTCTTTTTTTTCCTCACACACACACACACACACACACACACACACACACACACACACACACACACACACACACACACAAAGCATCCTAAAGGAGGAAGGACCAAGGCCTCACTTACTCTCCTTGAATTCGTCCCTAGATATAAACAAGTAAGGTTATTATTATTAAAGAAACTTTTGAGATTATCGAAATTTGATTACGGGTAAGAATAACGATATTGAAAGATATTGTTGTGTATTTATTATTTTATATAAATAGAGTAATTGAATATAATTTTCTTTAGTTTTTAGTTTTTAATATATTATCAACAGTAGTTTTATTTTTTTTTACTTTTTAATTTAATAATTTACCTTTAATATTGTAATTTTTTTTTTTTAAAAAAATAATTTGCTTAGATGCTTATAATTCTTAATATATTACGAGCAGTATTTTTTTATTGCATCATTTTTCATTTTTTGTAACTTTTTCTCTTTTTATTTTTCTTTCCACCTCGTACGTCTAAAAATGGAATGTAACTTACCTTTGCTATTTTCCGTTACAACACTACGTGGAGTATATAACTAATAAACACACGCTGCATGTTATACTTATAAATGATGGGAAAAAGCTAACCGAATATTAATAATAATTGTTGTCATGTCTTGTTCACAATTTAATATGTTGGCTTTTAATTATAATGCAAGATTTAATATTAATACAATTAAAATCTAATCAAATACTATAAATTTAATTACAAAATCGCTTGTGTAGATCAGTCGATCATTAGGTGAGGTTTGAGTGTTAAAGCTTGCATTTGTCATGAATAAGAAAACACTACTGTGAATAAAGTAACTACTTTATGCTGCACATATACCATCATTACAATGAACACCAGAAAAGTGTATATATGCAGTGCATGAGATTGAGTGGTACGTGTAGAACATGCATGTACGCAAATTAAATGATATAGAAATATAAGAAGTAAAAAAAATGTTGTAACGTCTATTTTATGAATCATAACATTTGAGCGAAACTATATGGACATAAATAGTTATCAAAAGATGACTTTAATGGAATTTATAAATAAATAATTGAACGATATAGATGGAGTAATATATGTACTTGAATGCGTTTAATACAATGTTTTGAATAGAAATGAAAGGGTAAGGATATGTGTAAAGGTGATGGACGTTGACGTGCCTTCTTCCATGGCTGGTCCAATGTGACGATGCAATGATATTGCATGGTTAGGATGGTTTGCTTGACAGAGTGTTATTCCTTGTGGTGGGACTCTCTTTTTATTCTGGAAGGTTACTTTCTTGCAACAAATAAACGCGCTTTTGTTCGCAGGAAACGCCACCTCATACAACAAAAACAAAAAAACCACCCCTTTTGAGTTTGCATCCAACCATTCCTGACTCAGAATTTCTCAAACTATTCCTTTGTTAGGTTCTTTCCTGCATGCTTTCCTTTTAAGAATTATCACAGAGATTATAAAAACAAGGTATGCAAATGCAGCAACCATGCATCCTCTTTTGTCTGCTTTGCCACTTCTTTTCTGTTGACAATTTTACCTATGGTTGTGTCAGGGTGTCTGTTTTATTTATTTTCTTTCTTCTGTTTTCCTCGTTAAATGAATGCCATGATGATCCATTACAAGGGCCATCTTGTTAAGGATACGTGGTGTGATGATGATGATGATAGATTGAATGTCATATAGGATCCAACGTTTCAAGGGATTATAATATTATTCATTGCTGTGATCTGGTCGTAACCATGGTGGTTAAGGGAGAATTAATTGGGTTTACTGGCTCTCTGTGAGATAATTTTGTTCAGTTTCTAATTTACTTTCTGTTTTCCTTCTTGTTTTCTCTATCCACACGGTTCTGTTATGCTGTTTTACTTTTGGTCTGAAATCTGAATCAATTTGTGATATAGTCCTGCTTTTGTAGCACCCCTAGATTTTTCTTCCTTTTAAAATCGAAGTTGTTGGTGGTGTTGCATTCATGTGATTGATTCTGTTTCCTGCCTTGGACATTCCTTCAAACTCTATTTTCACCATTGAAGTAATCTAATAATTGGTTGTGTATCAAAGGTGAAATTCATTTCACACACTTTTTATGGTGTAAAATTTATTATTGAACCGAAAGATAGATATTATATTGTCTGCAATCTCCTAGTCATGGAATTGAATGATGGACAAAAGCAGTAATTGTTGTAAAACCATGTATTAAGGTTATTGTCTATCTCCTGGTAGTGTTGGCCAAATCCTTCAAGGTGTGTCACTACATTTTTTGTTTCATAAATTCACTCAATCTCGAGCACTTTACAAAATGAGCCAACCAATGCCATTATCTTAGTAGCATACTAGAGAGTTTATCTGCCCCTATTTTTCTATATTAAATCTAATGATAGGAAACTACCAATACAGTAATACCTCTTTTCTTGTGTGAAGTAATGCACCATATTGCAAAGATTTTAATTATGTCCATTCATTCTACATGATTAGTAACCCTTCATTCAAGGTTTTATCCTGTAGATCTAATTCTTGTTGGATGCTAGGCATGGTATTTGCACACTCAAGTGTTTAATTCTCCTCTTTGAAATGTTTTCGTGTCGCTGAACAAGTAGTGTATGTGTCAAGATAACCTAGATTGGGGGAAAAAGTTGTACACCTTTCATGTTGCTTTGACCAGCGTTTACTCCCCTTCCCTCCACATCTCAAAGGATTCTTATCTATTGCAGGGGTCTCTGAAATTGTTGCTTCGTCCTTGATCAAAGTGATGGCTGAGGAAAGTACTGTTAACCAGTTAAAGTCTGAGAAAATTGAGCCAGAAGATGTTGACAACAAAGAAAATCCTAATGAGAGATTAACCATCACAAAAGTTCCACCAAAGATTCTATCGCGTTATCTTAGTGCTCGAAAAAGTTCCTGCCATGATCTTTGCAAATATGGCATCCCACATGAAGTTGAAGCCAAACCATGGACTCCAACACAGAAAAGGGTTACCAAAAAGGAAAGGAAAACCAAAGTTCCACAAGAGAATGTGACTTCTTTGGAAAGGACAAAGAAATCAGGAAGTAGTTCAAAGCCTTCTCAAACTTCAAAAATTGAAAAGGCCAATATTCCTGTAGACACCAAGCAAGTAATACATAAAAAAACAGTCACGTCAGAGAAAAACTCACCACCTTTTGAAGAAAAACATGATTCCTCTGAAAATAACAACAGTGACCTAATGCAAGCACAGTCTGAGCCATCTCTCCCAGTGAAGGAATCTTCCAAGAGTCAAGCAAAAAGGGAAATAGTAAAAAATAAGAGTCCTTCTGATTCAAGCAGCAGAAAGGAAACTGAAAGTAGAAGCAATTCAAGCAAACAGAAAAAGACATCTTTAACTGGAGGCAAGGAAAAACCAACTCCAACAAGTCTTCCCTTGTCTCCAAAACACAATGGAAAGAAACCTCAAAGCTTAAGCTCCAAGAGTTTCAAGAACATGGCAAGAGAGTCCTCTCTGAAACCTCATGAAAATGTTGAAGTCAAACCTGAACTAGCCAGCAGTGACAATATCTTGCATGTCACAGAACCTGCCTCAGAAATTTCATCTGAGGACCCTACTGTGGCTTGTGGTGCAAGTAAGTTGTCTTCACCCTCACCTTCATCATCAAGGGACAAAATCTTGAAGCATATCAATGAGAAAACTGGCAAGTCTGCAGTGTCTGCATCTTCAAGGAAGGGCCTTGGATCTGTGGCTGGGAACAAAGGGAAGGTAAATACGCATAGTGTTTCACGACCGCTGTTGGTATCATCATATGTTTCCACTTCCAACAAAGGGAAGGTAAATACGCATAGTGTTTCACGACCGCTGTTGGTATCATCATATGTTTCCACTTCCAACTCTTACCTTCGGAAACAAAATAATGTTGCTTCTAAGTCCAACAAAAGAGGACATGATCATGAAGGTGAGAATGTGAAGATGGGGTACAAAATCAGGCCAAAAATGAGCACAAAAGTTGGTGCAGCA
Source organism: Glycine tomentella (assembly GCA_007407185.1). Taxonomy (NCBI): domain Eukaryota; kingdom Viridiplantae; phylum Streptophyta; class Magnoliopsida; order Fabales; family Fabaceae; genus Glycine; species Glycine tomentella. The sequence goes on along the minus strand of PYAF01006015.1, from coordinate 674,857 downwards.
AATAAATCTGTTCTTGCAGCTCGGAAATTGAATTTCAGGAGAGGAAAAGTGATTGAACTTCAGCCTCAGAGCATCAACATTCCAAGGAGACTCAAATTCAGGCCAGCGCGCATTCTTGGCGATGACATGAGGAGAGACATAAATAGTGCTAGAAAAAAGACCATTGTGGATAATAAAGTTGGTGGTGATGGTGAGGTAAATGCTGCTAATATCAAATCAGAGAAAGTTGTGGCCAAACTCCAAACTATGGAAGAAAGTAATAGGAGAATTATTGGGAGAAAGGTTGGTGGGGATAGGAGCAAGATAGAGGCTTCAAAATCAGGATCTGATGAGAAAGTGGTTTTGAGGCATCAAAACGTGGAAGGGAAGAAACAAAACCCTCGTTTGTATAATAATGTGATTGAAGAGACCGCAAGTATGCTTGCTGAGCTAAGGAAGAGCAAGGTCAAGGCTTTAGTTGGTGCATTTGAAACTGTGATATCTCTTGATTCTCCTAGAGATGCCACAGCCGCAGAAGTAAGCACAACTTGTTGAGTTACTTAAGCCTTGTTGTGTATTCAACTTCTACGTACATATAATTGTGTTATATAGTTTTGGTCTTAAGCCTTGGCCTTTGTGAAACTGCTACTGTTTGTGGCTTGGATTTTTTTTAGCCAATGTTGTTAATGGTGTTTCCTGTATTTTACTGTTTTCCTTTGGTGTCATTGAGAATTGAAGAAAGAGACAGATTTCACAGGAGTGTGTTGAGCTTTTAGCCGTTAGTTGTTAATGATGTAGCATTTCTGCTATGAATTTGAATTATCTGGATATGTGATAACTCTTATGCCAACACCATTATGTTGGTGTTGAGTGCCACAACTTTGCACGCCCATTTTGTATTTATTTATGATTCTTCCTTGTGCTTGATTCTGGGATCTCTTTCTTTCTCTAGTTTGATTTGAAATCCTGAGAAAACTTTCTACTGAAGTTGAAGAGAAGAGAAGAGGGGATATTTGAAAAGGAGAGTGAACGTAAAAGTGAGTATTAGGACAAAACTATCTTGTGATAGGTACTTTAGTGTTGTTTTTTCATAAAAGCAAGTGTAACGGTTATGGCACGTTATACCTTCATTGGTGATGTATTACACTTCCATGTTTTCATTAGACTATAACACAAAAAACACCTATAAAAGAGCACCTAAGTCTTGTCCTTACTTTATTACTATGACCTACGCATTCAAAAAGATCAAAAGAAGCAAAGAAAAAACAAAATTTCAATGCAACTTAAAAGGAATCCAACTATAAGAAGAAGGAAAGTGTAGAGAGTTCACAGGAGAAGCAATATTCGTGTTCTTAATGTTTTAGATTCTAATTTGATATCAAAGTAAAAAGTTGTATTATTCATTGTATAAAAACTTGTTCAAAATGATGTACAAATACAGTTACTTTAAAGTAAACAATTTTTTTTTTCACAAAAAAACAATCAATCATCAACCCTCTTTCTCTTTTACTCATAATGACAATGCAACGCAATTTTCGTTAAAAGGGAAGGCTTATTTGCATATTTCAAGGGATTTGTAATTTTTGTGATTTTTTTTCAATTTCTGAATCGGTATGTTATGGGAACTTTGCAAGTCACATCATTGAGGAGCTCCTCTTTCTAGTTCTTTCTCCTTGTGTGCCAAATGTACCCAGGTGATAGGTGATGATATTATTACTAGCAAAATTTGCTAATATGCTAGCAATAATACCACCACATGGGAACGAGAGAATATTAAAATAACAAAATAAAATTTGTGATTCTAATTATAAAATGTTTATTATTTGTGGATACGTGCGATCTCCTGTAAACGTCCTCTGAATAACAAGTCGGTTTGGTTGTTTTATTAAGAATACAATGCTTGCAGGTATAAAGAAATCTTAGATACGATGATATAATAGGAATGTGGTAATGTAATATGTAGTGGTGGCAAAAATGACTAAAGAAATGGCATATCATGATGCACGTGATGACTTCAATGCCCTTGAAAACTAATTGATCAGGTGCATCTTTCGTTTATCATGCAAGCATTACTGTTGTACATGACTCATTCTATGGGTGGATAGATCCTGGAGCGGAGCGAAGTGCGACAGAACGTGTTTTTTCTTTAAAAAATTTATGTAACTCTATTTGTCTGTCAAATACGAATAATAGAAACATATCCCTGAGGACATAGACACACTTGCAATTACTCTGTTTAGAATTCTGGTTACTATTGCTAACAATTTTCAATAGGACATCATTTATCAATAAAAACAGTTTGAGCTGCGAGTAGAAGAAATAATTTGAACAGAATTACATTTACTAGCTGGTAGCTGTTTTATTTCCATGTCAGACTCTTGAGTCCAACGTATCCTATTAAGAATTGAAGCACAAACATTTCACAAGGTCCTTGCTTGTTTTTCGATTTTTGTTTGATTTCTTTCTCGCCTCGGACTCTTTTCTTCTTCTGTCTTCTAACCCTGCTCCAGCTCCCTGCGCTACCCTATCTTCCCTTGCTAGCTTATTCTGGTAATTTTGCATTTCCATTGCTCTCTGTAGATGGCACCAATGAGATTATGTTCACAAATTTAAAATATAATAAAACTCCAAAAGTTGAGGAAAATCTTCTTCCCCTCCCACCTGGACTTTGGCCTGAATCATTTTCACAAACTCCCAGGAAAGAATTTTGGACTTCATTTTCGCATACCTGAAAAGTTTTGCCAACAATGATGAGAGGAAACTAAATCCAGATTCACATTTAACAGAAAAAAAAAAAAAATATATATATATATATATATATATATATATATATATATGTATATGTTGAATAATCTGCACAAGCAATTAGCATTACTGCTTTTGAATCATTTTTATCATGGCCTTTTCCCAAGTTTCTGCTCTGGTTTTGGCATTTTTGTGTTGTAATGGAATCCCTTGCTGCTGCCTCTGATACCCTAGTGCTGGAGATAAAGGCCTTGGAGTTGGAGGCAATATACCACTTGGACGTCTAACAGGAAAAGCACTTTCTTTGGTCCCAGGTTCCTGTCCAAATGACCTTTTCATGGAAGTTTCCCCTGGCACACATAATATAGCACTTCTTCATAACAGCTAGTAGGGAAACTTGACCATAGTCCACAGACATAAATAACTGGGTATATAATTATAAATGTTCTTTGGAAATGTTATCATTACCATAACTTGGCCGCTTTGGTATGTCATTCTCTTCTCTTCTCATAGTTTGAGACCTTGAAGATTTGGAGCGCTCTCTCATTTTTGGCAAGTTACGTAACTCCGCTTCATCTAGAGAATGAATGGCAAATGCTGTAGCTGCAACTGAAGTTATGTACTCATCATCTCTTATATAGTCATCATGAGAAGTTATCCTTGGGAGCCAGTTCCAAGCCTTGTCATTTCTAATGCCACTGGACCCATGATGTTTTGTTGGATGTGAATCAGAAAATGACACTCTAAAATAGAGACCAGCAATTTTTGGTCATTAGTCAATGATATAATTGGCAAGAAACCAAAAATGATGCTTTGTAAGTGAAACGGTTGACAACCAAGTTGCTGTAAGAAACAGTTCTAAACAAAATTGCATCATACAGAAATAGAAAATAAGATGAACAACAAATGGCATCACAATATGCAGTTAGGAAACCAAGTACCTTCTTTGGTGAAGTCTATTTTCCATTCCTTGAAATTGAAATCTGTGTAGACTTTTCTGTCTTGAACTTCTAGTTTCCAACCCGTTTGATTGTGTAAAGAACAGAGAGCTGGCCTTATACGTAGAGCAGCATGCATACAAGCAAAGCAAAATAGGCTTTACAAGCAGCTTCCAGAGGATGCAAAGTATCCTCTCTTTAAACTACACCCACATGCACAAAAACCTCTATCGTCAACTAACTTGTTAGCATTTTAAGCTGCATGGTTGCTTTCTAGCTATAAAGACAACTTTTCAGTCTTCTTGGTACTGTAGATGATCAGAAATCAGAATAGAAACTTCGCCCGTAAACTGCAATTATTCCTTTTTATCTCCTAATGGAAGGGTATAGTGCACGTTTACATGGATAATCTTGTAAATAAATCGAGTTGCATGAAACAAGCTAGCTCGTAACCTCTTTACTCTTTTTTCTTTTCATATAGTAAAAACTATCGAAAGTGTTTTTCATAAATGCGTCGTTAAATTCACTGTATAAAAAGTTACTTCAGAATTTAGGTTTGAAATCAATAAGACAAATTGATTGCTGAGGTTGTTACCCCCCAAACCATATCAATGGCTATAATTACAGAACTGGTAATTAACGATGGCTATTATCAACAGCCACTTTTCTATCGTTTATATATTACAAAAAATGCTCAACTCGAAGTCTCAAACTACGAAATATTTTTGGCAATGATACGAGCTTTGGTGTATAACTCGGACAGGTTAATCTTCAGAGACGTCAGCGTTTTTGGGATGTTCGTGTGGCTGTATTAGCAGTGTGTATAAAGAAACATATTCAGTTAACGCGTGAAGATCCGTGAATTACCAATCAAAATGAGTACACAATGTTTAACCTCAGAGTTCATCAACCCCGTTAGCAATTTCTGCTGAAAAAAACTGCTCTACTTTATCGATGAAGCTGGGAGGAAATCTACAGTGCAACATTAAATTTGAAGGCTCGCCGTGCTTAGGAGCCACTTCTTCAGAATTCTTGGTTATTTTTCCGTCCCGTTGGCTTCTTATTCTGCCATTTTTTATGTTATTTCCCGAAGCACCACTCTTTCCCGAGGCAGCCCGAGTGCCTTTGCCATTGGAACGGCTATTTTTTACAGGAAAGTCCACTTGAGGCTTTTTAATTTCAGTACCTAATTGATTACATTCACTAGATTCGTCTGTTGTGGAATTGTCCAAGGTGGAATTAAGCTGGGTTGCAGGCGCAGCATTTCTGCAAGACCTTAGCAAGGAAAGTAGCATGTCAACACTCAGTTCTTGCTGAACTACAAACTTGTTCTGCTCACACCCGTAGCATACAGCAACTAACGTGCTAGCCAAGATTGGCATCAACTCTGGGTCACTGAAGAAAACGAATGGCAGATCGCAAACCTGTTCTCTTACAGATAAATATTAGATTATCTATATAAATAGAACAAATAAACCAAAATTTCTTAAATTTTAGAGTTTCAGACCTTGTGGAGGATGGTGGGACTCTTGCCCCATCGAAGGACAGCTTGATTTCCAGGATGAAACAATGCAAAGTGACCAAGAAGAGATAGAGATTCAAGCACAAGTGAACCAACCTGAAAAAAAAAATGCAGATTGTGGCATTGTATCCCGGACACATTGATTAAACTATGAAAAGCACATCCAAATACCAAGGAATGCATGAAGACTACGGCAAGGTGTTGATACCAATTATAAATGCTTCACTGCTGTATACCCCTGCCGGGGGGGGATTAGTCAGGTCAGGATTAGTGCATGTCAAGTTTCATGTTGAAGAATAGATTCTGAGTCCAAAATTGATTTTACATAAATTTTCACATGTTTGTTTCATTGGAGAAGAGTTCAAAATTGATTTTAAGTTGAAGTAACTTTGAGTAGCTTTTGCATTGAATCAAAATTCTATATTGAGTTTTACTCTTAACTTGATTTTATAATAAGAACATCTAACATCACTTCAAAATCAATTTTGCCAAAGTTCATCCAAGCATACACTTAGTGTAGTTCTATCGAATCTCTGTAGCTTAGTATGGTTTACTCATTTTGGTTAGAGGAGCTTCCACTCATGAACACAAATGAAATGAGCTATACTTGTCATGTTGTCACTCTCCACCAACACTAACGTGAGGTCAAAGATATTTCCTTTTAGAATGTCTTAAAGAGTTAGGCAAGCCAGGTTTAGCAAGGCCAAGATAAGTATTTTATCAATCAAGCATTATTTAGATTTTCAAGTTGTTGGAGATTCACCTGATCATTAGGAGCTTTCCACTTGCTAGCACAATGAGAAAGAAGGAAGCCCATCAAATGGAAAATTTCCATTTTCAGATCTGGCCTAGCCTGGAAGTAAAACAGCATAAGGAAAATAGGAACATATCAGCAAGAATCAGTATCAGGGGAAAGAGATAGAAAGTAAAGATAATCATTAATCATACAAAAACAAAGCTATAAGCATTCTTAATTTAACATACAGCTGCTTTAATAGAAATTATTACAAGGGGAATCAGCAAACTAACCAGCATTTGCTGCAAAAATACAAGATCCAAAAGAGCCACATTGTTCAGCACCTTCAGTACTCCAGCTGCCACCTCTTCAAAATTAGATGGAAGTATATATGAAGCCTGAAAATGAAGTTATTCAACTTAGATATAACACAAGAAAAACATTAATAATTACTTATTTACTTATCACCAGGACAGACAAGCAAATGAAGGAAATAATTAGACATGTAACAAATAGTAAATGACCAATTTTTCCCAAAAAAACAAAGAACACATTGGTTTAATGTGATATGGTTTGGTGGATAAATGACAACTATCTTGCATTGTGAACATAGACCTCTGAGTAATTGCCCCAAAAAAAACAAAGAAAACTTGTTTAATTAATGGCAATATCAGAAATCTATTGAGTTTTCACATTAAAGATCTTTAAAAAAAAAAATACGTGTGAATGAATTTGCAGATTGCAGAAAAGTTACCTGTTCAGAGGATGATCTATTGTTTGCCTGCAGAAGAACAGCAGTCAAAAGAGAAGGGAGACTGACAAGTCCCGTTTCAGAAATAGCTGAAAGAAGAAATACTACTGGCTGAGCAAAATTTGAAATTCTTTCATTTTTCTGTAATGTAACATTTACCACTGTATGTTTCTCATCCTTTTGGAGAACATACAAATTAGTAATATTCCCATTCTGATTTTTCTTGGATTCATCTAGATCATCTATCTTTTCCATATTATCATTTTTCAATTTAACAGAACTATCATGCTCCAATTCACAATCTTTCCCAATAGAAATAGATTCATCACTCTTGTTCACCTTAATCATTTCATCCAATGGTCTGTCCTCAGGAACATCAGGTAAATGAACAACTGAGTTTCCATTGCTCACTGATAAGGGATTGTGATTTTCCCAGGAGTTATTCACTACAAAATGTGCAGAATCTGCAAACTTAGCCCCTTCACTACCAATTTCCTGCTCCATTGCCACAGGGGAAGATCCCCAGTCAATATAACTCAATCTTCCAGATCTGGATGTCAAAACCACCAAAAGCTGTATGCTTAAGAGAATAGGGGCAGGAAATGCAGACCCTTCCATCTGTGGCCTATCATGAAGTGCAAAAAGATCTCTTAACCGGTGAATCACTTGATAGGAAATCAGTAACTCCAGCAAGCCATCTCGCATCTGAAGTCGTCTTTCTTCCGAGTTTATATGACCAAAAATAGCAGTAACAGTCCACAGAAAATTATTTAATATTTCAGAAATTGATTCGAAGTTCTCAACTGATGCTTTACTTGATGGCAAACTGATGTTGCCAGGCATACTTAAAGATGCTGCAATTTTTATATAATTCTCAAGAGCTGCTGAAAGCATTGGGATGATTGGAGGCAAAAGATTCTGTGCAAGGAAATAACTCCTATTTGCAGATGTAGATAGCACAACTCTCAGAAGTTTTAACAAGTGCAACATAACCTGGCAAGCTTCCGGTTTTGATGTGTGAGATGCAGGCAAGGCAGAAGCAATAAAATCAAGTAGTCCAGCTTGACGAGATGCTTGTAACTCAGGATCCTTTCCCTCCAAATACTAGAAAAAATAATTAATAAATAAATGAAAACAGGCACATTATAAAATTAACTAAAGCAATTGAAAAATCAAAAGATTACTATCCATAAATTAAGAAGGGGCAATGCACACATACACTATAAATAATCCTTAGAAAAAGGAACTTGGTTCAACAACTAGTTTGGAAAAAGGATTAGTTGGACGATTTTCCATACAAGTTAGTGATTTATATTTCTGATAAAACAAAAATAAAGACCATATGCAAGCATCAACCAGAAAAGGACAAAGTAAAACTCAGCAATAACTCGAAGTCTCATACGAATACAACAGCAAGAATCACTAGTTTTTCCAGACAAATATTTATTCACAAATTAAATAAGAGCTCTCCAACTCCAAGAAGTGCTATTTTAATTAGCACTTAGATTCAGAAGTCATAAGTGCAGGGACAAAAAATCAATACAAAATTTTATCCCACAGAGCAACATTCTTAACTTTGAAACATGTTAAAAACTAGTATCCATACGAGAAAGATATAATTTCCAGTGAACAAAAAAATAATACCTTGATCATTTCAGAAATTATTAGCCCGATACTTGTGGCCCCTTCTTTTCTTGCTTGCCTAAGTCTTTGAAGTTCTTGAAGCCACCGGCCAACTTTTGCCCTAGCAGCACCCACTGCTACTCTATATCCCAGGCTAGCACTTTCACCACCAAGAGAGGGCTCAAGAAACTCATACTTTAAAGCCATAAGCCTTTGTCGAATTCTCTTAATTCTTCTCTTTATTGAGTGTTGCAATGTGACATTGCCAATTCCAAGACTAGAACCAATGCCAGAAACAATGTTTGTTTGAGAATCATCACTGCTGTTTGTAGGTGTAGATCTACCTTGCCCCTCTTTATTTATTGATCGACGCAGCAAAGGGGATGATTGATCCCGCAAATTTGCTCTCTCCCGAATTTGTTCCAGGTAAATCTTACGGCGTTGTTCACTTTCATTAAGTCTCTCTGCCAATTTCTGGGCCAAAATTTCAGCTTCCTCTTGTTGTGCTTTGGCTCTTTCTTCCTTTCTTCGAAGCTGTTCAATAGCTCTTGCTTCCCGTGCTGCACTTGACGCTTTTCTTTCCTCTTCCCGTCTGACTTGAGCCTCCTCCTTTCTCCGCTGAATCTCAGCAAGACGCTGTAACTTTTCAGCCTCAATGAGTTTTCGACGCTCTAGAACAGCTTCTTCTCTTGCCAAATCCTCCTTTTGCTTAGATTTTAGCACTTGAAGCTTTTCGGCTCTCCTCAACTCTGATTCGTGAAGTTTCTGACGCAACATCAATTTTTTATTTTCTTCATTTAAGGAAGTAATAAACCGAACCTCATTCACCTTGCTACTTTCATCACCAGCTCTTTTCGCCACTTGAGCTAGAAAAGCTTCATGACGAGATTCACTGCGTTGATGGCGGGCATACATGCCCTCTCGTAACTTCATATGACGAACAGCATGCCATTCATTGACACGATTTAACTTTTGTGATGTACGTTGAAGCTTTTGGACTCTCTCATTCTCTAACTCACTTCTGATTCTCATAGCACGAGCATGCTTTTCTTCTGCTTCCCTTTTTAAGTCTGAAGTTGTTTTCTTCTTTTTGTCAGGAGACATTAGTTTATCATGTAGAGTACGCACACGTTCGGCACTTTTTCGGCTCAGGCTTGGTGAATATGGCACGCGGGAAGAGACACGAAATGGAGATGAAAGTATGTCCTCCCAGTTCCTTTTCTCCTTCCAAGCATTCAAAGACTTTCCTGGGGCAGAACTCCTTTTCTCCTTATCTTTTTCAGGCAGTGGCATTTGCCTCCTAAGATTATCTGTGGATCTGGCGTTTTTCTCATTAACAACTTCTGTTGGTGCTTTATCTTTCTTATAAAGTGTCTTGTCAGATCCAAATCCAAGTTGATCTCTTTTGCCCTTGATGGTGGCAGAAGCAGAAGAATTGTCCAACGGAGATAATTTAGATAACTTACCTTCTGAAGTTAATATGCTTTCTGGTGGGTTACATCCATTTTGCCCTGTGATTGAGTCAAAGGGTTTCCCCCCTTCAATATTATGCTTTTTTTCATTCAGGTTCCCTTGCTTCGCATCTGAAGATCCAACATGCTTTCTTGACTTTGTCACCAAATATTTGGCAACATCTGTTCCATCATTGACCCTAAACTTGTTCGTATTGACAATAGATTCAGAAGTCACACATTTAGACATGGCATTTTCTGTGGTACCTGATTGCAAGCTAGCACGCTCTTGTTGAATCTTTCTAAAAGCCTCAAGAGATGAAGATAGTATATCTGCCCTATGCGGTGAAGTTGTCATCCTTCGGACCTAGAATCAATAAAGAGCATCTAAACATCTTAAGCAAAAGAAAGCCAGATTGTACAGATCTCTAACAAGTAACACTCATAATCTAATTTGTGAAGTTTATGCACCACCATCTTCAAAATCAGAAATCAAGCAAGCAAACAGGTATAGACCATAAGTGATTGCATGCTTAAATGTTATGTTACATTTATATCTTTCTCCAAGTCCAAAACACAAAGATAAACCAATGAGTGTTAGCCTAAACTAAAACGATGTTTGATAATGCCAGATTGTTATGTGAATCCAGTTGGGATGACATGAAATTCATCATGCATAAGTTATAAAAGTAAAATGCACAAATAATATCCAATGGTGGGTGAGATCTTGTATACACTTAGTTCATTTGATCCTAACATCTCCATACTCATCAGACAAAGCAGAAACTCCAGATATACATACAATCACCCAAACTGATGCATATTTATGCAGAGTAACAGATACATATTAAGACTTCTGTATCAAATTATGACATAATCACATTCAATCAAAGAAACATAAGAAGGAATGAAAAGAGACGGTGTATATCAAAATGTCATTTAGTGAATAATGATTCCCCACTCTGCATAAATGCACATGCAAATTACACTGACATTGTCCTTTGCATTCAATGATAACAGGTGTAATTATCTTTGGAGTTCATCCATTCTAAGGATTGAACGACCTATCAAGTTATCATATACATTTTCTTAACAAGACACAGGCAAAATATAGACATTACTTACCAAAAGGTAAATTCATTATTAGTGAATGAAATTTATTTTCTTTGGCAGATGATCCACGGTTGTCAGGCACCACATATAAAATTCACGATGCAGTATCTTGGAACCACAAAATATCAACCTAACCATGGAAGAAAGCAGATTAATAGCAACAATATGTAATCAAGCATACCTCCCATGAGAGAGCATGTGGCCGGCGGTGATCACTCTTCAAGATAACAGGAACTCCATCAATTGTTTGAGAAGATTTTTTAACCTTTTCAAATTCCTCAACTCTAGTTATTAGCTCTCTAAAATCAGATGCAGACTCCTCAAGAACAAGAATTGCCTCCTTCATCTGCTCCAAATCACATTCTAGTTCACAAAGAAGATAAAGTTCATCTACAGACCTATTAAGATTCTCAAAAAGAAAGCACCAAAGCCTCTGCCTAAACCTTTCTTTGCTTTCATTGGAATCACCTTCTTCAAGAGAACTCATATTATGAGAGATTGGAACAACATTTTCCACATTACCATCCTGTGGACCCCTAACCACTTCAGCAGAAGCCACAGAACCATTGACAATTTCAGGCACTTGTGACTCAATGCCCTGGGCAGTAACTGCTTCACTTAAGCTGCCCTTTTGTTCTGGCACTTCAGAAACTTTTATATCACTTACCACATTGATAGAGACATGCACTTGATTTGCAACCACTGTAGCATCTTTGGCAGACAAAATATCATTGTTAATGGCACTATCAGTCGTTGTTTTATTCACTTCATCATTTTTCTTAACACAATGTAATATATCATCTTCTGGACCAATTCTTTCCCCATTCAGTTCTTGTATGTTCAAATGTTCCAAAGATATGTTCTTAACATCTTTAGCATTCTCCCCAAGCTTTTTGTCTTCACATCTCACCAAAGGGATCTGATCAGAAACAGCCTCTGCATCAATAGTAGTTGTTGTCAAGTTTTTTTCTTGAGGATGATATGAATCACAAGGATCGGGAATATTCCCATTCTTTCTACAGCTAAGTAAACTATCATCTCCAATACTACCAAACTTGATTCCAACTCCAATCAAGTTTTCATGGGGCAGTGCCAAGCCTCCCTCCTCTAAATCACCCCATTTTGTTTTCTGGGCTAAGTCAGGCTTATCAGTTTGGTATAATTTCCTAACTTCTTCATGTTTACCTTGAGAATCCATAGTAAGTAATGTAGATGATTTCTGACTTTCAGTATTATGTCTAACTACACTAGTATTAAGATAGTGTGTGCCCTCATTTTCATTTGATTCAGAAATAGAACTCGCGACACTCCCAGGGACAGGGTTCTCTGAAAAATTCTCCCCTGACCTTGAAAGATGAGTTTTCTGCTGGCTATGTGAATTGTCAACAGTTTTAGTCATGGAATGCTGAGTGTGCAGAGAGTTAGAGGCATGTTTCCCCGACGATCCCCCCACCCAGCTCTGCAAAGAGAATTTCGAAGAATTTCTGTGCTTCTAGATAAGAAAAAAACAGCAAATTTAGAGGATGTAAATATCACTTGTTTAACAAACCACGCAGAAAAAGAACAAAAAATCTGTAATGCAATGCCCAAACATAACCAAAGAAGGATATGGTATATAAGAATTAGCACGACCAAATTACAGACCAGGATTAATGATTAAAGCAAATATTTGGATACTAAAAGACTGATCCATACATTGTGAACGAATGAATTAGTAAATAACTATAAACTAATTCTACATTTTTCATAGGCGTGTGTTCAATTTTATCTCTCATCTCTTTCATCAAGTACAAATCAAAATGTCATGTCATAATAGAATACATCAACGGAGTTAAAAAATAAAAACCTTTTTGACTTGGAACCATCCTGAGTTCTGATCATCAACTACTTCATTATCCTCCATCACGAAACGACCAATGCAATAAGTGATTCACGTGTAAGAAGTTAACAATATTCCATCAAAATTCCCATGGGGATGATACAATACGACACTATAGAAATCGAGAATCATTGAAGCACAGCGAGGAGCGTCGATTGGGAACGATTTTCAAAGCTAAACTGAAACACTGTATCTAACAAGAGTGTGGGGAAAGCTATTCCTAGAAAGAGATGAGAGTGAAAAAGACGAAAGGAAGAGAAAAACAGATAGTGGAATCAGAGGGGGATTGTACGGTGTTGGTTAGGGTTTTGAAGATAAATTGGAAAAAGAGTGAAGAGAAAGAGTTGAAAAGGAGGGAATGAGGATTATAGGTATGTTGTGTTGAAGAACAGCATGCATTGCAGAGCGTTTTCTCTTTCCTTTTTTATTTTCTTTGGTTGGTTGGGTCGGTGCACTGAAGATACTTTACATTGAAACAGATTTTTTTCGGGTTATATTAACGATGATAAAAAAAATGAATTTGAAAAGTTTTTATCAGGACCGAAAATAAACTAATGTTATATTTTTAGTATAGTTTAATACAAATTTTTATATGATTAAAAAAATAATAGAATAGGGAGACACCCTAATCCTAACAGGCAATATGTCTGTAATATTTTCTTCTAACTTTTCAACTTGAAAGGGTTGAGAATCACCTATAGGTTATAGGTTGATGTCTATGTAGGTTAACGTGACCAATTGCATGAACTGTAGGGTCAAAAACTACTAAGAAGACCTCAAGTTTGATCGAGTTATAGTGTTTTTGCTTCACTTTCTTCCTTTGTTAAGCTTCTTTACCAAATTTCACGTTAAGATTATAATGGTGTCAAGCTACTTGTGGATCTTCTCTTATTATCAACACTTGCTATAAGAAACTTCATGGATGGTAGAAATGGATTCTACCAATGCATTAAGCGAGGATTGATCCAATATAGCTTTATATTAATTGGCTTAAGAACTTTACCATCAAAATCTTTGTAAGGGTGACTTTCTTTGTCACTTCATCCCCCACAATGAACACACAACACCTCTATGTATTTGAATGAATAGATCTAACTTCTTACAAATCATACCAAGTCGTTCTATAAGACTTCAATTATTCTCATGCAATCCTCATATAATTAAAAGCCTAGTGGTATAATACATTAGTCAAGCTCTTTTTATCTACTAACATTTGTCCTACGCTGACATTCGTTATTATTGCTCTAATAACCATAGGATTAGAGGATGTTTTGTGATAACGTTCCCTTAATCTGCATTTGGGAAGGTGATTATTGGGGTATCTTCCTTCTTTGTTTGCATATTTTGAGAGCCACCACTCTTATAACAACTCTCAATGCATGTTTCCTTGCCCCAATCAAGTTATCACCCACAACGAATCCGCCTAAAAAACTTAATTGTTTCATATGCGTGGAGACAGGGTCATCATCATGATTAAAGGTTAATTAACCTCCTTTTGGCTCTGTCTAAGATTTTTGACATTTAATGTTGACTACATTCAGTGAGAATTGAATTTATCAAATTCTTACAGATGACACTAACGATGTATTTAAGATAGGACTATTAATTAAGATGTGTTTCAATGTAGACTAAAGTCCAACATCTTCAAACAATGATAAAATTATCCAACAAGACTAAGATACCACAAGTAAGAAATATGTACCTAAAAAAAGTATGTTAACACTGAAGTCATTAATGATTTTATCTGAACGATAACATATTATTAATAATCATGTTGTCTAGTCTTAGCGTAACCATATCATAACTTTACTTTAAACTAAAATATGACCCCATTATTCATTGACATATCTTAAAAATCTTGTACCTAATCATTAATTTTCATCTACATCGACAAGTTGGAGCACACTTAAATTGAAATAACTTGTCATACAAATTAAGTTTTTAAGTCTAATAGAACATTTGAAGCACATGAAACAAAAAATTTAACATAAAATTATATTAATATCTAAACTCTGGAATTCATATTTACATCTCATAAGTATTTAAACATTAAATACTAACTTCATATTGAAACAAATACTTAAAGAAGAGAAGAAACATTAATATACGATTACACCTCATTAGTAAAACTATGGAATATATATTCACATCTCATTAGTATTATATATATTTATAATGTGATAGTTAATCATGTAAAATTAAATGTACAGTTTGTTCGTTATACTGATTAAAGTTGAAATACTAATTAATAAAATAAATTAAGAAATTTATTTTAATTGGTTGAGTAATATATATAAATTATTTAAAGTTTGTGATATTTATGTTTAATTTCTACAAATTAAAAATAATAAAATAAAATAAAGTCGACATTTTTGGCCCTTTAGAATAAAAAACAATAATGTTAAAGCCTCCTGCATTCCAATAATATCAACCAACAGTGGAAAATCCATCCAAAATGCAAAAAATATATTTTAAATTAGGCTTATTGACATATAAAAAGGGTGCTAATTGATATTATTGGGGACGCTAGAAGAAACACTCAAACAATAAAAATCAAAGAAAGTTATGAAAATTGATCAATTCATTGAAATTTTGACAGATTTAAATATTTTATTGTCATTGACAAGACAAACGATGACGTCCTAAATCAAAGAAAAAGATGCTGGCCTTAATTTGGTTGCTAAATATAAACGTTTACTGATGTGATCACACATGGAAGAACAAACAGGAACAGAAATTACTTATAAGAAAATATTTTTTAAAAAAAATTAACATAATTTTTTTTAAATTAAAGTAGAGTGTAAAATTATATTTTCTTTCTTTTTTTTCTTTCGTATTTTCAAACGAACGGACTCTTAAATTTAATTTCTCAACCACCAAACCCTTCAATCCCCCTTCCTAATGACCAAGTCATTCTTATAAGTCCAATAATAAAGATATGGTAATTCGTTGCTGTAAAAGTTTGTGTCATTTTAATTTGACTTGATTGTCAATTTGATTTTTAAATTGTTTAATTTTTTCTCTAAATTTTTTAAAAGTTTAATTTTATTTTTTATTTTTTTAAAATAAATCAATTTAGTCTTTAAATTTGTAAAAATGTTTAATTTAATCCTCAAATTTTTAAATATGAATTAATTTGTCTTCAAAAATTATTTTAAATGGTTCAATTTGATTGAAATTCTTAAAAATTTGAAGAATAAATTAATTCATTTTTAAAAATTTGAAGATCCAATATAATATTTTAAAATTTTGGGGATTAAATTAATTTATTTTTAAAAATTTGATAACTAAATTAAACCTTTTAAAAATTTGAAAATCAAATTAAACAATTTTTAAAATAATTTTAATAACAAATTGATAATTAAGCCTTTTAATTTCTATAATTAGCTTACTTTTTTTTTTTATTACAGTGCACAATTAGTTTACCTAAACTTGTAAATATATGACATACATATTCTTCAATTGCATGAAATTACAACAGTAACATAACAACATAATGTTAAACCAAAATCTAAATCCAATTGACACTTCAATTCACTTTTGAAAAATAAACAAAAAAAAACGAATCCCATCATATACGCATTTAGTCAATTGCAAGCTGTTAAACCCAATCCTACAAATTCAAATTCTTCCAGCCACCAAATGCCAACAATGAATAAATTAACATAAAAACAAAAATAAAATAGAAAATCTTCCCATGTAATGTGGTGAAATATGGATGTGGTGGAATATGGACGTGGTGGAAGAAGGTATAGCTTCTCCACAAAGTCAAGACAAAGACAGAGAAGCTAGACACTACTTGCAATTTCAGCAAATGGACAATTTTTATTTTTTTTATTTTTTTTCTTTCACAAAACATATAGAATCGTTGTACATTTTTTTTCCTAGTCCAAATTAAAAGAAGAGGGAAAGAATTGACAGTTGCTTGCACCGTTAGCTGAGTTGTTTGCTTTCCAAAAACGATGCATACCTTCAACAACCACTCTACCACAACCACACCTAAATTTGGAGGCAACAATTACCTCATGAGAAAACCCTTACAGCTAAAAAAATAATTAAATGTTGCAGTGCATGTGAGTTGTGCCACCACCCATCTGAGACAAACCTATCCAACTAACTAACATCACGACAATGTTGTCCTGCTTCATGGCACCTTCGCAAACATAAACCTTTTCCTTTCCTCTCGAGGGCAGTACGAGGCAAGGAAAGTGCTCCTTTTTTGGCAGTTATATGACACATTATTATTAGTATTGTCTGTTTTCAGTTTTCACGCTTCACCTCTTGAGCTTCACTTTTCTCCTTAAAGGCTGTGGTGTATTGAAAGTTCTAAACATTGAAAACAAGGTTCAGGTTGGTCTTGTAATTTATGTTTTGTAATATTCCACTGTTCTTTTTATCTGGGTGTTCTTCAAGTTTTATTTTTTATCTTCTGGGCTCGTCTTGTCTTGTGGGAAACCAGTTTTTCTTGTTTGTTATGGTGTGATGTTGTATTTAGATCTAATAGGCTATTGCTTAAGAGTTCTTAGATCTGCATTGCGATTTACGATTTCCTTGTTATATAAAAATAAGAATAGCCATAAAATAAACAATATTGGATATACTATATAGTTTAAAATAAACGAATTACTAGTTCTTGACTAAAGTTTGAATTCATATTTTTCGGTTCTATTTTTTTATGAATATTAGACAATCACAACATTGTTCTCTTTTTTTTTTTTTTTTTTTTTTAATT
>PYAF01006015.1:613330-657288 GCA_007407185.1 Glycine tomentella | reverse complement strand
TCTCTTTCTGGCTTCTCTTCGAATGACTTTATCTCAAGATGTTGAACATGGTTCAGTTCTAGTAGATGGAATTCAAGCAATTGCTGAAACTGATGATAACTTCATCTGTGCTACTATTGATTGGTGGCCTCATGATAAGTGTGATTACAACTATTGCCCCTGGGGGGATTCATCTGCTGTAAATTTGGTGAGTATTTTCGCACTTATTTGCATGCAACATGAAATAAGTAGAGAATATATGTATAATTCTTCCCATCCCCTATCTCTCATTTTGAACTCTAGAAAGCTTTGAAGCAGTTTTAGTCATTATTCAATGTGGATTGGTTTTTCAGGACTTGTCTCATCCTTTCTTTGCCAAGGCAATCCAAGGTCTGTATATGATGTAGAAAATCAGTCACTCTGATGGCATTCTACTGTTTTGTGCCTTCCTAATGCTACGTAATTTTTTAATGATAGTATCATTTTTGGAATATTTACTTCAAGCGTGATGTTATTCTTTCCGTAAATGGTTTGCTTGATAGCTCTCAAACCTTTGAGGATAAGAGTTGGAGGTTCTTTGCAAGACCAAGTGCTGTATGAGGTTGGAAGTTTGAAGTCCCCTTGTCATCCATTTCAAAAGATAAAAGGTGGATTGTTTGGATTTTCAAAGGGATGTTTACAGATAAAAAGGTGGGATGAGCTGAATCATTTTTTCGATGAGACAGGGTGAGAACTTTAGCATTGAGATTGTTGTTTTCTTCACCACCTCCCTACTCCTTTTCCTTCTTTCTGAAGCAAAAACGAGAAGGATAGAATTATATCTCTTATGTAGGGTACTGTAAATCTGCAATATATTTATTTGCTAAGGAGTTGCTTGCTATAGATTCTCTTAAGGACAAAACTTTAGTACTATAAGTGCTTTTGGTGTTCTGCAATTAAAATTAGAGTTACACTTTATTAACCTGGACAAATAAAAATTCTCCTAAACATTTTAAAGGATCTGAGTTTTGTTCACATGCATTTTGAATGAGTAGTTTTGCTTTGTTGTTTTGCGTCAGTGCGTTGTGTGTGTATGAGTGACTTGACATTCTATCTGTGGAGTAACTTAGTTGGTGTTTGACACTTGCAGGGCCCTTGTGACATTTGGTTTGAATGCACTCAGGGGGAGGCACCAGATTAGTCATACTGTTTGGGGAGGAGACTGGGACCCTTCCAATGCCAAAGATTTTATAAATTACACTATTTCAAAGGGGTACAAAATTGATTCATGGGAATTTGGTAAGATTGAAGACAAAACTGTGTTATGTTCAATTTTGTTTCATTGAATCTTATTCTTGCCTGTGCTGCCATAGGTAATGAGTTGAGTGGGAAGGGCATTGGGGCTAGTGTTGGTGCTGCACAGTATGGGAAAGACTTGATAAAGCTTAAAGAAATTTTACACACATTATACAAAAACTCCACGTTCAAACCTTCCCTTGTAGCACCTGCAGGATTCTATAATAAGGAGTGGTTTGATAAGCTTCTTCAGGTTACAGGTCCAGGCATTGTCAATGTGCTGACTCATCACGTGTATAATTTGGGCCCAGGTTTGCCTGTCACTTACCTAATTCTTTCTACTATAGTCATTCTTAGAGAATATTTTACATTCTAACATAACTAGATAACAAATGTGAAAGAAAGCAGTCATATGGAAAGTGTTGTATTCTAATCCTTCTTGTGTTACTTTTCTAATTTCTTTTAAGTAGTTTTGTCAGGTCTCTATTTAATTTGTGATTATCTTTCTAATTTGCTAACTTTTCCACAAGTTGAGAAAGATATACTGCCAACTGATGTATATTGCGTTTACTTGTAGGGAAAATGATGTTGTCTATCCTTTCTGATTAGTGTATTAAGTTAATTTCTCTTTTTCAGGTAGTGATGAGCATCTTGATAGGAAGATTCTAGATCCTGAGAACTTGAGCAAGGTAGAATCAATTTTTAGCAATCTTTCAGAAACCATTCAAAAATATGGCCCTTGGTCTTCTGCATGGGTAGGTGAAGCTGGCGGGGCATTCAACAGTGGTGGTCGTTCAGTTTCTAACACATTTGTAAATAGCTTTTGGTAATCTTGATTCTTCCTTACATTATTTTCTATTCCTCTTTAAGTGATGAAATAAGAAGTAAAATATTTTGTTTTGACAAAAAATATCATTAAAAGTAATCTATAAGTTCTAAAATTTAGGTGATTACATTTCAGGTACTTGGATCAACTTGGAATAGCATCCAGATACAACACTAAGGTTTATTGCAGGCAGACTTTAATTGGAGGAAACTATGGTCTTCTCAATACCACTACTTTCATTCCAAATCCTGACTACTACAGGCAAGTGTCAATTGAAAAATGTAAAATGAAGAGAAAAAGAAGAAAAATTTATGTTTTTCTAAAGTGTTATAAATATATTGCTTAACATATCTTCTAATCTAGGTCCTGCTGTTGTTTTTGAGCAGTGCACTTTTGTGGCATCAGCTAATGGAGAAGACTGTTCTTGCAGCTAGTAGTGATGTTTTGTCACCATCTTTACGCACTTATGCCCATTGTTCAAAAGGCAGAGTAAGTGCTTTATCATCTTATTATAAGATAAACCATGCAAAGGAACATTAGTTTAAGATTCGTTCTCTGTATCTGATGTTTGCTTACCAACTTCTAAAATTTTAAATTGATATAACACCATATAAAAATAGTGACGTTTGATATATATATATATATATATATATATATATATATATATATATATATTTGATCATAAGTATAATCATTCGGCAAAATGTTTATGCTAGATTGAATTCTAGCTTGATTCAAAAGAGAACCAAGGTGATATTAACATCAATGAATTGGATGTTACCATACTTGTTGGGCCATGTTGGAAGTTTCACACCTGATCCATTCATTAGTATCTTTGAATTAGGTGCATGTATGCTGTCATTACATATGCATTAAGATGGGAGGATAAAATAAAAACAGAATTACACCCATAAAATGGTTAAATACACATAGCCATAATTCTTTTAATTTCATTATACAGGATGGTATAACATTACTGCTGATCAATTTAAGCAATCAGACTCATTTCACACTCACGGTTCATGACCGTGTGCCTGTGAGCAATGGAGGAAATGAAAATGCTCAAAGCATCCATACAGAAAACTCATTCTTTAGTCATCTCAAGAGGGCATTTTCTTGGATTGGAACAAAAGGATCAGATGTCACATTCAGGGAGGAGTACCACTTAACTCCAAAAGATGATTACCTTAGAAGCCAAACCATGTTGCTGAATGGTATTCCCCTAGAGTTGACAAATGATGGAGAAATTCCAACATTGGATCCACTACTCAATAGTGTACATTCTCCAATACACTTGGCTCCTTTATCCATTGCTTTTATTGTATTCCCAAACTTTGATGCTCCAGCTTGTGCTGAACATAGAAAGCTTTAACCGAAAGGCTCCTTGAATCTTGTAGACTAGGTATTAGGACTAAGGGAATGTGAGCTCTGCCATTGAAATTGTATTTAATTGGCTATATATTTGTATCCACAGCAAAGTTGTGACCACCTTTGCAATAATTTAATATGAAAGACACTTGCTAGAAGCATGATTATACTTTGTTGGCTCAAATGATTTAACTTCAGCTGAAGTCCATGCAAAATTGCAACCACTTAATTTTATTGGACATGATTTAAATACAGTATCACTGGTAATGTTTTAGTGATCCTGAAATGAAATGTTAATTTTTATTGGGTAATAATAATAATATTTATGGAATTACAGCTAAACTTATATAATTTAGCACTTTCTAATCATTAATTAAAGTATAGTGCCTTTGATTACTGACCGAAATTTGTAAAAGTTACAAAAATATAAGTGATATTTATTAAATAGAATGGATTTTTCAATTAATTTCAACTAATAATAAAAGAATATATTAAAAGAGCATGTTAAAAAATATATCCTTACTCTCTTGATTCAGATGTCTTCAAAACAGTTAGGATTTATCATGACAGGCTAGTTAATTACTATGAACCCTATATCAATTCATTAATTAAATCAATTTAATAAATTATAGTTTTACACAATTCGTTTCTAGTAAATTTAAATGGTTAGCTTGTTTGGAAATACAGAAAACCCTTTAGAACCATGTTATGGGCTATGGCTCTGAAAATATTTTAACTTTTTGTTGAATGTAAAATATTTCATTATAAAGTCAATTTTGCATTCAAAACAAGGTTGTGATATAATTACTGTATTTTCGCTTTTGTGGTGGAAAAATCTCAATGATATGTATTGAAAAAAATATTTTTTAAAAATGACCTTATTCAATTCATTCTGTCCTTAAGGAATCAAAATATAAAAATAAAATATTTTAAAGACATAAACAACGCCTTTTTTATTTTTAAAATAACAAGTGACGATTATTTTCAAGAAAAAAAAATACACTGACAATATATATATATATATATATATACCTTGTTATCAATCATGAATTGTCATATACATAATTGTTAATTTACGTAAAATTGTTGACTTCTATCATCATTATAATCATTAAAAAATCATATTTAAAGAGATTTCTAATTCGTCCTCAAAAATTTTAACATTATAAATTTTTATCCTGTCAAAGTATAAAAATTAAACTGTGTATTAATCATTCAGCACTTTCGCAATCGCAGAGATAGAGTTCAATGATTCATACCCAATTGGTTGATAGAGCGCACAATGGAGGCTCTACTTATAAAACCAGCAAGATAAATGAACAAATTGAATTATGTAGCATGGCACCAAGACAAGTTTAATCTGTTGCATATTTTATATATAATGCAACACAAGTCTAAACTAAATGAAAAGATTGTCTTCATTAAACCAGATGATGGATACAAAGAGAAAAACACAACGATGAAATCAATCAAATCTTATTTTCCGAGCAAACGACGTCCACGTTGGTTAGCACCTATCACTCGGAAATTCAACTCATCCACATCATCATAGAGATGATTCAGGGCTTTGTTATGCCTGCAAGTGCAACATTTACACAAATAACTATTAATAATGGCCTTCAAATTTGTAGATAAACTATAAAACCTTGTTTTATAATTATAATGAATCACTTAAGAAGCAATGAACCTGATTACAATACAATGCAATTGACTAACCTCTCAATCTCGGATCCCATGTCAACAGCCATGCCTTTAAGCTCTCCCAACAGCTCACTTAAATCTGATAGTGCATCATCTTGCTTATTTTTTTCAACCTGTTTCAGGACATTTTATTTAGTAGCTGAATTAAATACTAACAAAAAAAACAATGACTAGAGTCTGCTGGTTAGTGCGAAAAAGATGAAGATAAAGTTTGCAAAATTGTTAATGATTGCAAATAAAAACTGGTTTGTTGCAACCTTGTAAATTAGTGATCTGGTTATTAGAGATGAAACTATAGTAAAAAGTCACTAGCACTTAATCACATCAAAATCAGGAAGACACTGTGATAGAACTGGTATTGTAACAGTACCTAACACACTAACAATTTAATCTTTCACCTACTAGTTGTTGATACGAACCTCAACTTTTTCAAGTGAATTTGTTGGTTCTTGAGGTGGGGACCGTAGCTTGGACTGCCCTTTGGGTGCAGAAGTCAGCCCCAACTTCTCTCTTTGCTCCAAGTGATTGCCCTTTCTCCTGACTGGATCATCTGCATATTACGAACCACATTATGCCAACATGACAACAATAACAACAACAACAAAGTTTTATCCCACTAGATGAGATCGGCTAAATGGATCACACAAAGGCATACAGTTAAGTTAAAAACTTTAGTTTCAGAGAAGTTATTTGCCATGAGATTATGCCAATGATATCGCCCAAAAAATTTAAAATTATAAAAGAAAACATATGCAGACAAGATATTAACCTCCAACAATAACGGGGCCGGTTATTGCACGTGTCTTCTTTGGTTTCCAAGTTTTGGAGAAGAGTCCACCAAGGCTTCCCAAGAGCTTTTCTCCCTGGAAGAGGCAATAGTCAAATTTAGTCAGTTTTAGAGCAGAATACTAATTTGAATTCAAAAGGGTTTCATGACAAAATAATGATGTTATGAAACAACATAATATTTTCACAAAGGTAAAACAACATGAAGAAGCCACCCATATACGAACAGTGAAAAGGTGTATTAATTAACAAGATTGATACCCGAGTTAGATCGTGATCGATGTCAGCAGCAACATGGTGACTCCTGGTAATTTGTTCACCCTGTTGATGAAGGGTGACTAGTGTCTTGGTAGCATCCTCTCTTATGTTCTCTGCTATCTTCAAACAATTGTAGACTGAATTTGTAGTTTCTTCAGCCTTGTAAACAGCATAACTCTCCAATTCTTGAACCGATTGATTTTCTAGTCCACCAGAATCGCGGAAATCATTCTTATACTTGTTCCGGTTGGCAGATTGAAAGGCATACAAAGTTGAAGAAGATTTCTTATTGGCATCAGTGTCATCATCAAAGGGGTTGGTGTTAACTCCCAGTGTAGTAAGTGCACGCTCCGAAGAAGTCTTTCTAGAGGAACTATACTTTTTGGTATCCTTTCCCTCATCATCAGAATCAAATGGATTCGTCCAAGATTCAACAGAGCTAGGTTTAGCAACCTTCAAAGGAGATTTCTTTGAACCAGACATTATATATCTTCTTGCAGAACTGATTCAGAGGCGGATTAAAAAGTAAATTTCTCAAAATCTTGTGTGACCTAAAGACACGCTAACTTTTCCCTGCAAAGACAAGCCAGTGCTATCAGTCACTATAAATGTACCACAACAAGCAAAAGAAAACCAAATATCAAATTCTTAATCCACTTGTCACAAAAGCATTAATTTTATCAAGAAAACCATATGCATCATAACTTGACAAAAACTACATGTTAATAAAAAGGGCCAAGAAAAAGGGACAAAAGCGATCAAGTGCAAAGCAACATAAGGAAAAACGGAATCACCAACCAATGACAAGGACCCTGAAAGAAACTAAAAAGGAAAAAGAAAAAGTACAAAAATTCCCAATAAAAAATGAAGGAGCATTTTTCATAAGCCTATAGAAAGATCAAGAAACACTAGATTTCCAATGATAAGGGAATCACAAGAAAACAAAATTCTGGGAAGACCCAGATGGATTAAACGGCTTCTCTCAACAACGGAATCATCAAAATCGAAACTTGTAAAAGAGAAAGCAAGATGGTACCTGGAGGAAGGAAACGGAATGTTCAGAAAGACTTCTAAGGAATCATCAATTTTTAAGAACTCTGCAAAATGGGAGAAGACTGAGGAAGGGTTTCAATAAGAAGTTGATGAAAGCCAAAATCGCGTCAAGAAAGGTCCGAGTTGGAGGGTGGAAGAAACTGCAGAGAAATCGCAGTTTGCAAGGCAAAATCGAGAGTGAGCGTGTTCTTTGGTAATGCACTCCCTCTTGTTCTGTATGTTTATTTAATTTAATTATTATTTTAATTGTTTATTTATTTATTATAGGCGTCGTTTGAATTGAGACGTTGAATGGATCAAGTGGGGGGACCTTTTGAGACTGCTATGTGGGAGCCATTTCAAACCGAAACAACAAAGGACTTTGACAACTTCTCTATGTGGAAAATGTATTTTCTTTTGGAATTTTTTGGGCACCAACTAAGTATTCCAATGAAAAGGAAAAAAAAAAAAAAAATCTACCTTTCATGTGAATGAAGAGGAAGGATAGTAGAAGAAGAAATTTTGGGATTCTCACTTACATTTGAGCATGTTTTTTTTTTATAAATTTAACAAAATTATAGTGAATAATATAATACTACTATCAAACAAGTTATTAAGAGATAAGAATTGAATTAGTATTTTATAATTTGTATTGTACAGAGGATAAATATTTATTTATATATAATTATAATTATAATTTATAAGAAACATGTATTTTTAAAATATTAAAATATATTATAATTAAAATTATAAGAAATATATTATAATTAAATTATAATGATTAATTTAAGTTGTAATTTAAGTTGTAATATAATGTTTTATAAGAAAAATAGATAAGTGGTTAAGAAAAATAAACAAGTAAAGATAAAAAAAAATGGAACTCGATAAATGTAACTTAATTGACAATAATTTATGAAAATAAATTTAAATTCAATTTCTATAAAATACATCTTTTAAGAGGAAAATATAGCTTTAAGTGTGTCTAAACGACAGTAAGACCAAAACAATTAAAACTTGTGAGATATTTGGAGTCGGTCATCAAAGAGTCAAAAATCTTAATTACAGTAGAAAATATAAAAAAAAAAAAAATTGAGATACTAGTAATAAGAATAGCTTGTAAAATGTATTTCTTAAAGGGAAAAGATAAAAAAAAATGTCTAGATTCTAATAAATTCTAGTCAAGAGATTGGAAAAAGAAACAAATTTCACTCTCCAAATTATAAAAAGATATAGTATAAAAGTATATTTATTTAACTATTAGTATATTTAAATCAACTTTTATATATAAAAAATTACATTGTCGTATTATTGATTTTCTAATAATTATTGTAAATGTTATATTTGTGATAATTTCTTATTGATATTTCACTAATATGTTTTTTATTTTATTTTTTTACTGCTGAACAATTAATTAATTTTTTGCCGGCCATTGACTATTGTATTGATTGATTAAATATGCGTCGGTCCAAAAACAAAAGGCATCCCAAAGATGTCACTGAAACTCAAAAAACTTTGTTATAATTAATTAAGTGAAAGGGCCATTGTAATTATTATTGTCCACCTCTGAGTTTTTTTTTTTTTTTAAAAAAATCCTCATTCTTAAAAGGTAGACTGATATTATTATTTTTTATGTAGTCACGTGCATTTTTTTTATTTTATTAGTTTATATATTAAATTAAAATAATTAGCAACTACACATGTATTTAAAAGAAATTTTAATTTCTTTCCTTATTTTAATGAATACTTAATTATTTATATCAATAATAATTATGGTGAAATATTTTTAAATTATCATACGAACTATTTTATTAAATGAATTCATTTTCATTTTTAATTTAAAAATTTAAACAACTTTATTTTTTTTAACTAGTTTAGTAACTTGTGTCGTAAGTGTATAATCTACAGATTTATTTGTTATAATTTTTAACATATTTTTCTATTATTTTTAATTTATAAATATATGCTTATTTAAATATTTACAAAAATAATATATATTGATGATAAATAATTTTAAATTAATACTTGTTAAAATATAATATACATGACAAATAAATTGTTTTAATCCCTTTTCACGAATTTTGGACTTTTGTCATAGTTACTCCATACGACAATGTCATCAAACTCAAAAATTACTTCCTCTATACCAAAAAAATATTCGAAGGGATTCACTTATCCAAATAGTAATCTTCAAAGTAAGTAGATTACTCTTCTCTTCATATATATAAGATCTTTTGTAATTTATTATTTATTCTTTTTTATAAAATATCTTTAAATTGTCTGATGAAAAAAAATATGATAGAATTGAAATAAGTAAAAGTAGATTTTACTTCTACTAAAATCAATTCTACTTAAATTTTAACTAATTTAACCTCACAGTAATATATTCATCCACACGTTTATTATTTATTCGTTGATTTAAAAAATATAGTTA
Source organism: Glycine tomentella (assembly GCA_007407185.1). Classification (NCBI taxonomy): domain Eukaryota; kingdom Viridiplantae; phylum Streptophyta; class Magnoliopsida; order Fabales; family Fabaceae; genus Glycine; species Glycine tomentella. The sequence continues at coordinate 647,632 of PYAF01006015.1, read as the reverse complement.
AATTTGTCAAATAAAAAATATAGTAAATTTTTTGTTATATTGATTTAATTTTGAATTTGAATGCATTTTTATCTGATTTACCTTCATATTCAAACCTTTAATAGTGTGATAAATCATATTAAAATATATTTTTATCTAATTTTAATGTTTTATAAGAGATGTGATTTTATTTCAAAAGTTAGAATATTATACACATTGGCTTAATTTTAATTATATATATATATATTAAACAATTTTGATTAAAAGTATTTAAATAATATTTTCTTAAAAAATCACTTTTCTTATATATGTTATCCAAACACAAATCATATTACTTCATAATTAATTTTATATTTTAAATAAATTTTAACCAATCATAAAAATATATTACTATTTAAAAGATAATTGGAGAAAAAAAGAGAATATCTCACCTATTTATCTATATAAATTTCTTGAGTCCCTCTCCTTTTTAGTTTTAATCATATTGTTTTGTTTTTAGTCTGAATTTTTTTCTATTAAATAGAATTTTTTTGGATTAATTAAATTTTTAGTCGATGGATCCAATTTTGAGTCCCTCAAAATATTTCTTTTTAACTTTTACTCCCTCATTATTTTTCCGTCATGCTTTTCTCTGTCGTTAATTTCCTCTGTCAAGCGATGATGTTTCATTTTTGGACATTGCTGATGGGTAAGTGGTGCCAGGTTGCATGCCAACTCATTTGTCAGTCTTAAAACTATTGGTTATGAAAGAGGCATTGTTGTGTGTGGGAAAGTTAACATTGACTGAATGATTTTCAAGATATTCACGTTGGAAATTAGGGTCACTATTTTAGAAAGCACCAAAATAGTCTTAGTGAGTGGTCCCAAAGAGAAAAAGCGGGAGAAGAATCTTCTCAAACCCGTGACATGTTGGTGCGAAATGATAGTCACAGACCAAAGGGGAGAGTCTTCGGAATCTTTAGAGAGTGCATTTTTGATGTCCCTACGAATATTCAGTCACTCGAAGGAAATGATGCAACGTGTTAGACAAAGCTCGACGCAAGGAACACATGAAGGTAGGGCAATCTTGCTTTACCCTTTTTGTTTGACTTCTTGTTGGTGTGAATCGATGGTCATAATCCATGTGTGTTGAGTGTTGGTTACTGTTGGTTTTTATTTTATTTTTTTTATAACTTTTTTAGGGTTTTCTATAATTGTTAATGAGGGAAATTGCTACTGTTGTTTGTGAGTGACTATGGGGCGAAGGCGAAGCTTTTAATGATTTTTTTTTTCTGTAATTATTCTCTGTCATTGTTAATTGGGGATTATTTTAATTGCAAATTGTTGCACCTATATGGAAATGGGGTTGGTTACTTTTATCTCATTATCATTGTGTTTGATGTTTGAATATAAGGATGTCGTTCATTGTTGTTTTCTTCCATATGTGGCATTTTGCAAATACACCTAACCTGAAGTATAATGACCCCGGGAAAGATGTATACAATAATGTAGATGCTGAAAAACGATCCTTTCTTAAAGGCTTTAGGCGTCGTAAGGGGTGCATGCAGAAGACTATGTTGAAGATTCTGTTGACAAATATTACCATAGGGATACTTACAAGCTATGTTACAATCATAGTATTACAATCGATGATAGGAAAAAATGGCCCAAGACTAATGATAGCTGGTAGACCAAAGAAGTTGAGGCGAAGAGAAGATGATGAAGATCATAATCAACACAAACTAAGGCAGGCAAATATAACCAACAGATGTCGGAGATGCCACTCAGCTTGGACATAACAAGAGGACTTGCAAAAATTCCCCCATTCACCCAGAACCAATAGTGTGTTGAAGGTGAGGGACCACCTAGTGAAGAACAACAAAGTCATATTCAAGTTGAACCAAATAGAACACAACAAGTGCAAACTGAAGTGAACACCGAAGGTGATAATGGAACACATGAAATGGAAATTGATGCAGTGATTAATATGCTAACACAAGCTAGCCAAACAAATCCAAACAAGGTAAAATCTATACCATTTCGAGTTAGAAACTATTGTGCATTTCACTTTCGTTTTCATTTTTAATGGTCCCTTTACACAGAAAAAATCAAACCTTGTTTCAAAGAAAACTGGTCTTACATTTGCATCTACAAATAATTATGGTATTGCAAAGAAAATGAGTTGTGCAACAACAAAAAAGGTAAGATTTCTTGTGTCTTTACACTTAATAAAACCCAAATTCATAGTGTTTCAACATAAAAACTGAACTGATTTTGGTTGGTTTTTGCAGAAAAAAGAGACCTTGAAGAAACCTCACCTGTCTAAACAAAGTGCACAATGTAGCAACACTATTTCAGTAACAGGAGAAGACATGGGCACTGATATTGTCTGTAGCTTGATGAATTATTGAAGAGGAAGATGGAGTAGTCTGTTTTAGGATTAACCATATGTTAGATCTGGGTTTTTTTGACTGGTCGTTTGGAATGTATTTTGATTGCATTTAATTGTTCCATAGGTCGGGGACATGTTATTGTTTTGAGATATATACTTTATTATTATTGTCATGACTTCAGTGTATGACAAATTTATTAGTGACTGACTAATGTAAGGCATCGGTAGAATTTTTACATTTGACATATCATGAATCACTTTATTGCCACAAAAAGTGTATTTGGTCGAACCTTAGGGACCAACAATAAAAAAATACTTAAAATGATTTATTGGTTTTCAAATTCTATAATTAATAACTTCAACCACACACCAAATCAATAGAATGTCATAATTGCAAGACATTTATGTTAATTATTTATAAAAAAACAAATGCTGTAATTTAAAAAAAAACAAATAATAATAATAATTTTTAAAATTAATTAATTATAAAAATATTAAAATATTAAGATGCTTCACAAATGAGTTGAGAGTTGACATGTCACATGATATTATTATCTAGTCAACGATATCCAAAAATAACATATCATCATTTAATTGAGAAAATAATGAGGAACTAAAAGTGGAGAATTTTTTTTGAGGGACTAAAAATTGGATTCATTAAAAATTGAAGGAATAAAATCTTAATTAACCCAATTTTCTTTATTATAGTTTACACTTCAATCAAATTAGAAAATAAAATAAAAAAATTATACTGGTAATTATTTTATTACCAAAATATCCCAAGCTAGGGTTCCGTTATCGTTATGCTGGCCCTCCACTACACTGCTACTATCATTGATAGGGAGATCGCTGTGAGAAACACAACAAACACTGCCGCAACCAACCGTTTCGAAAGCACTCGCTGACCCAGTTTGTTTCTCGTTTTGTCGAACACTTGGAAGGCACAATGGGAGGGAGGAAGAAGAAGTTCATCGACAAGAAGAACTCTGCTACTTTCCAACTCATCGCTCGCGACACCTCCGACCCTTCCTTCTCCCAATCCGACCGTGTCTTCGTCCGCGTCGACAACAACCCCGTTTCCTTCCCAGTCGCCGACGACTCCGCTTTCGATGACGCCCCCGACGACTACGACGACGACGAAGACGGCGGAGTTAGCGGTGGTCCCTTGCCGGAGGACGTGAGGAGGGAGATTATGGAGCTAGGGTTTCCGGATGATGGCTATAACTACTTGAATCACTTGAGGGAAATCAAAAACACTGGCGCGGGTGCTGCTTTCTTTCACAACCCCAAGTTCAAGCTTCAACACCTCCCTCGCGACGTTAAGGTGCTCCCTACTCTTTAAATTGAATTTTGGTGTTTTTCTTATTGAACAATGTTTTTCAGTTTAGGGATTTTTGAATTGTGAGGTTGATGATGTTGATGTCAGCATGAATTGAAGGGATAAATGAATAACTTGGTTGTGTGTTGAAGTGGGAATATTGATTAAATTATGTTTTTTTTGTTGGTGAGTTTAGGCATATGATGCTTCGAGATTGCAAATTTCTGAGGCGGATGGAGAGGCTGTGGAGAACACTATATACAGTGTTGCATCCAAGACTACCAGCGTAAGGGTGCAGAAAGCAGTTGATCCTGAAGTGGCTGCATTGCTTGATGACGACGATTTGTCACGGTTGGGATCTGATGTTGAGGATTTGGAAGAAGATTTTGTTGTTCAGGCGAATCTCCTTGAAGAGGAAGATGAAGAGAAGGATCCTATATGTAATGAAACGAGTTTTTCTGAGGAGTCTGCGATACATAGAAACGGGAACAGTGCACACGCACTGGAAGTTTCTTACTGTTCCAGAGTCACAGATGATTCTGGACCTTTGGATAGGGTGACAGATGGTGTACCAGGAGAGGACTGTGTTGGTGAGAAGCCAAGAGCTCGTCGTTTGCTGGATGAGCAATTTGATTTGGTGAGTTCAGCTATTCATAATACTTTATTCACTGTCTATATTTTGGTTCTTTTATGCTTTCTCTTAACGAATTATATTATTTAATTAAGCATGCTGAGCCCCTCTGTTTCTGGTATCTGAGGAAGTTTCCTTTGCCAAATTATGTCATTTATCGTAATTGCGAGTACAATTATTGAATGCCTCTGAACTTTTTAACCTTTAAGATTATCATTCTCTGTATATTTCTGCTATAGCTCGAACGCCAAGAATATGGAACTGATGATGATGATGGTGGTGATTATTATGAAAATTATCAAGCTGATGAAGATGAGTCCCTTGCTGAGAAGCTCAAACACTCTCTTAACAACCATGTGATGGATGATCTAGAACTTGATGATGACAAGTATAAGGTTCCTTCGAATTTATTGAAGAATAAAGAAGCCCCACATGAGGAACAAGAGGGTTTTGTTGCAGATGTGATTCGCCGCTGCAAGGAATATGCTGAGGGGTATGAAGCTGAAGATCATAGCAAGGATGTTGTACTTGTAGAAGAGAGTAGTGATGAATCAGAAGTTTGGGATTGTGAGACTATTGTTTCGACGTACTCAAATCTAGATAACCACCCAGGAAAGATTGAAGCACCTGGAGTAGCTAGGAAAAAGAAATTGGCTGAAACTGTGTCTGCAGCCTTGAGTTCCTCTAGTCAAATAATATCCCTTAGAGGAAAAGAGAAACTCCCTGTAGACTTCTTGCCTGGTGGCAGGAAACCTACCACTGAAAATGTTCAAGACCAGAGCATTGGAAAAACTGAACAGTACAAGAGAAAACAACATGGCCTCGAATCAAAGGAGGAGAAGAAAGAACGGAAGGTATCTGTAATATCAAATTGAGTCTATGATGCTTCATCTTTCTATGCATGGAATCATTATCAACTTCTTTGTGAGACTTACCAGCCATTCTTACCCCAAGAATAATACTCATGCTTATGTTTGGCTTTTATACGTTTTATTACTACTGCTACTATATTAACAGGTATGGTTGTGTTGTTTTGTAGGCTGCTGTGAAGGAAGAACGACGTGAGGCACGTCGCAATAAAAAGGAAATGAAAGAGCTTTATAAATGTGAAGCACATCGGGCACAGAGAGCTGCTGCTGTGTCTGGTCCTTCTTCCATTCATCTTTTGTAAGTTTTCAAATTTTAAATTGCCTCAAATTATTTTTAAATTCTTTCATTTTATTTTGAAATGTGTTATAGGCACAAGGCAATATCCATCACAATTTAAACTGTTATTTTGGACTACATTTGCCAGTTTTATCCAAAATCAAAAATCAAAAAAGAGAAGCGGGGGTGGGGGCATAGGGGATGAATTCTATGCTTCCAATGATTTCACATACATGTAGCTTTTTTTTTGGTAAAAAACCTTCCTGTTAAGAAAAATAGGGGTTTCAATCTGATAAAGAAAACTTGTAAGTTTTTATATGAAGGTTATGTAGCTCACAAACCTCCTTAAATGTATTGGTATAATAACAATAGCCTATTCAAATAGTTGTGCTTCTGAATTGACTTGTAATGTGCTCAGTGCTCACGTTATATAGTTGACTAAGATAGGGATGATTACATTTATATAGTTAACTGGCTACTGGCCCCAATTCTACCATGAACGAAAACAAACTTTGAATTTCAATTAAAATGAGTGTCCAAATGTCGTGGCCAATGTGGTTTTCTGAGTACTAACTTTGTTTTCCTTTTGCTGATCTATCTTTGTAGGTAAATTAACATTTACAATTACTGGTTTGTCACTCGTGTGTGCGTGTCTGCTATTCTGCCTCTGTCAAGCTTGTGAGGTTCTATGATGATGCCTTCGTACATCATTACAAAGTTTTGCTACTTAAAACATTGTGCATGGCTGTTGTGAGTCTTTTTGCCCAAGCAAGAATGTGCTTAGATAGTTTTTTTGGTACTGGAAGAAAAGCTTATGTGGTTTTTCTTATTCATAAGGTTTACCAAAAATCTTTATTTTGTTATTGCTGAAGTTATTGTTTTAGTTGCATTTGATTTGTAGAACAAGGTCCGTCAACCATGTACTTTTAGTTTTGGCCTAAATTATACAGGAGGATACGCAGATAGTTTTTAATTGTTCTTCTGTGAGTTATATGGTTTATTGATCAAGGGCTAACAAATATATTTCATGCCTTTTGGTCAATATATTATGATATACGTAACAACCTAATTTAGCTATTTAGAAAATGCGGAATTTCGGAGTTTTGAAGAGTCAACTGGTACTATTCTGCCTGGTCTAATCCCATAGTTTTTGCACAGTATTCGGATTATGATCCATTACAGAAGCAATATTTAAGCATGCTATTTAGAAACAAAAAAAAAAATCAATATTTAAACATTCATCAGAATTATATATAAGCCACGAAGTTTGCAAGCTCTCCAATAATCATTCTAACCAATTAGGATTTATTTATTTTTGAACTAGTTTCAACTTTAAGCTCTCAACAGTCAACCGGATTTTTTTTTATTGATAAATATTAATTATTATTTTTATTAGTGAAAAATTTGAATTTACGATTTTAGTCTCCCTTTCTTCAATGTTTATTTGTTAACTTTTATCTTTTACAAACCTAAAATCTCATATATTACTCCAAAGCTCTACCAATAGATTGATCCAAGGGACTCACTTATATCTTTTATAAATTGACAATAAAAGTTATTATGAATTAATAATTATAAAGTTAATTTTATAAAGTTATTGTTCTCATTCTTTTATTTGTTAACTTTTATTGGTCTATGCATAGAAACTTAGGATGACAAATATTATGGGATAAAGAGAGTATAACATTACAAAGTAATTTCCCTAAGAAAACATTACAAAGTAATTAATGACCTAAGGTTTCATTATAACATTAAATATAATTATATATATTATTTTGTATTAACATATTCTATATTATTTATTAAAACTACAAAATTGTGAATTTGAATAAATTTTAATTAAGAAAAAAGTATTTTTAAAAGAATATATTATGGTGTGTGTTAGCATAATTTTTGAACATGAAATGCAAGAATTAGTTAAATTTGAGTGAGTAAAGAAATCTAGAATCTGAAAATAAAAAATCATGTGCATGAGCTTGTCTTATCCAACCCAAAGAAAGAAGGATAAGAGATGAGAAAGCGTGAGTGCGGCACAACCAATAACAAGAATCCAACTCAGCTTCTCTATTCTCTTGACCTTATCCACAATCCCCAACACTCCCTTTAGTTAACCACCACCAATCTTCCCCTCACAGAATCTAAAAACCTTCCCTTCTCTTCTCACCCCACACACCCAACCATGTCTCTCACCATTCCCACCAACCTCTCCAAGTCCGCCGCCCTCCTCCGCCCAAAGCTAAGCCCAAAGCTCCGGCCCACCATCGTCTGCAGCAGCACCACCAATGTATCCTCCGACCTGAAGGCGTTCTCCGCCGCGCTGGCCCTCTCCTCCATCCTCCTCTCCGCCCCTCTACCCGCCGCCGCCGACATATCGGGCCTAACCCCATGCAAGGAGTCGAAGCAATTCGCGAAGCGCGAGAAGCAGTCGATAAAGAAGCTGGAGTCGTCGCTGAAGCTCTACGAGGCGGACAGCGCACCCGCCCTGGCCATCAAGGCCAGCGTGGAGAAGGCGAAGCGGCGGTTCGACAACTACGCGAAGCAGGGTCTACTGTGCGGTGCGGACGGGTTGCCGCACCTGATCGTGAGCGGTGACCAGAGGCACTGGGGGGAGTTCATAACGCCGGGGATTCTGTTTCTCTACATCTCGGGATGGATCGGGTGGGTGGGAAGGAGCTACCTGATTGCGATTAGGGACGAGAAGAAACCCACCATGAAGGAGATCATCATCGACGTTCCTCTCGCCTCTCGCTTGATCTTCAGGGGATTTAGCTGGCCTGTTGCTGCCTACAGAGAACTCATCAATGGCGACCTCGTTGCCAAGGATGTCTAAGGCCCAATGGGGGATCTTTATGCGCTCTTTTTGTAATTATTTTTCATCATCTTACGTAACATCTCAACCACAATCAACCTCATCTTAGCTTTTCACTTTCTTCTTTACTCTCTCTTGCTCAATTCTCATCTTCCAATTAAATTTATGTAAGAACTCAGACGGGTTCTTGCTATACTCTCTCTTAACTCTAACACACTTGATGTATTAGTATTAGTTTAAATTTATTGAAAATTATAAAATCAAAAAAAATTCAACAAATATTAAGTTGAATCCATAAAAATTTATATTTTTTAACAAATTTTAACTAATAATAAAAGAACGTGTTGGTAATATTTTTTCATGTGTAATTAAATGTATGTAATTATTATAGAAGTTCATTTAAGACATTAAATCACCAATTTTTCTATTTTTTTATCGCGCTCAATTAACTCCGCCCCTCCATTTTCGAGACGTGCATAATTTGGTAGAAGGAGAAAATAATCCCCCTTTAGATCAAATTCTCTTGAAATTAGAGAAAAAAGTAGGCAAAACTTGCTGAAAGTCATCTTATTTTAACATGTATTTGCTTTTTATAAAATAATAATCAATCACTTTTATCAAGTACTTAAAATAATGATTAAAGAAAAGTGTTTGTCAAGAATCATTCATTTTAAAAAAATGAATTCAAACCGGGAAAGTGTACACTTTATATTCATAGGTCGATCATGTACAATTCCAATCCTCTCCCCTCTCTGCCCGCAAAACACAAACGAAAATAAAAAATAAAAAATATATATATCCAGACATCCTTAGCCACTTCGGTTAACTCGTTGTTCCCTTTTCTTCTTTGATTCTTTCATATTCAATAGAAGGCATAAGAAGACGTGGGATACAATGTTGTTGTCCAGGACATAACAATTTTCTTGCAAGGATCTATAAACCCTGAGAAACAATGGCAAATCAAATTAGTGGAAGTAATTTGTGAAACACTTCAAGGGTCAGAAGACAGAGGAAGACTGGTAGTACATAAAATGGCATGAAGCAAATTTCAATACTTCATTGTTAAAATAAGAAGAAAACTTCAATTTTTAACAACTCAGACAAAGGGAAGGAACATACAGTTTCATTTTATTCTGTTCTTCTAACCATTACAATTTTCCATTATTTCATTTCCTCCCTAAAACTAGACATTAAAACTATTCCTCAACTTAACTGATTTCTGGCCATAATACTGTGTAGTATGCAACTCTTAAGAACTACCAAACTCTCTCTTCAGTACACAAGGGAATTGGAATCTCACATGCATTTTGAATTCAAAGTTCCACTGTAATGACACAAGTATTTAGCAATCTACTTTTATGTTAAGAGGACAACTTTTGAGATACATCAATACAAACCTTTGAGTTCATTCTCTACTGGTGAACCTGAACGACTCAGAACAGTGCCAGCCTTTGTTTCAGGGAGATGCCTGGCAGCAATTAAGGGTTTTTATGTTCTCTTTGAAGCTGGAATAAAAACAGAAGGAAAAAGTAAGCAAGTTGCACTTTGAATGAACTCTAATGGATAAGAGAGAGAGAGAGGGCGAACGAAAAAAAAAAAAGGATATTTTTTTAACTTCCAAATTCATACTTGAGCCTCTAACTCGGCAATTCTTTGCAAGGATGCATGTTCAATGCAAGCACGGCGCTTACATTCTTCCTCTAGTGAACAAGTAAATTGGTATCTCAGCTCTGCCATTTCCTGAACTAAATCCTCTGCTTCTTGTTTGGCCCTCAACTTTTCCTCTCTTAATTCTTCCTAGTAGAGGCCAAAATACCATATAAATCTTAAAGCTAAAAAATGATTTAACCATGGAGTTATAACACAAACTCTCATTAACAAATTCACATAGACCACTTCAATGATTACACTTAGATGAACGGCTATACCTTAAGTTTCTTGATAAGACATTCATATTCATGGATCTGTTGTGACATTTCCATCTTCCCTTTTAAATCTGCAGCTGGATCTAGGATCATTGCCAATCTTCCAACATGTGGACCATGTGCTTCATAAGTGCTGAGAAAATATTAAGAGAACATTACCAGAAAGTTTAGTGAAAGTATATGAAGGGACTTTTGCATTATGGGGTGCCTAAGTCCCACATCAAGTAGTATGGGATGCTTGGTGGAACACTTAAGTGGCTTGGTTCTCCCCCCACTATCATATTGAAGGTCAAGCCCAGTTAGATATGAGAGATAACAAAATCATAATGAAAACATTCTCATCCTTCAGCAACTATACACAATTAAAATAGCATACGTAACTGGCCACATTTCAAAATTAATTAGTCAAGCATCTAAATAAAACTTCAAAATGTGTACCGTATGTCCTCCAGTATGGTAGAGTTGTTGCCTCGTCCATTCAAGGATTGAGTCTCGAGTTGCGATCTGTCATTGTTTTCCAACCAGTATTCATCCTTTTGAGAAGAAATTCTAGAGTCTTTGTTGGCAATATCAAGCTTCTCTTTAAGTTTCCTATTTTCTTCATTTAGAGAGAGGATGATTTTTTGGGCATCCTGCAATGCAACCTGGAGCTCCTCAACTGATCTACTCATTCTATTATTTTCATCTAGAGTTTCATCCTGGATTTTCTTGGCCTCAAAAAGACTCTGTTCCAAGGCCATCATATCAAGCTTCATGCTCTCTACTTCAAACTGGGACTCTAATGTTATGGATGAAAATGAGTCCTCTAGTTTCTCTATGGACAAAGCTGACTTCTCTAATTCTATTTCTTTAGTATCTAGTTCCTGGATCAAGAAAAAATGCTTTGAATTGGATTTTTTCAGCTCCTCCCTTAATCTGAAAACCTCCTCTTGTAAATCTTCCATCCCCTCTAATTTCAATTCAAGGCTGTGAATATGCTCTTCCAGGTAGTTCACCTCTGTATTGCTTGCACTGAGTTGATCCTGAAGATAATCTGTATAAAGTACCAACAATTAAGCCAGTGAGAGAGAGCTAAAAGCCTCTAAATTTTTAGTGCAGCATTACAACTATTACAAAGTATTTTTTAGGTAAAAAAAGGCATGTAAGAAGGGGACAAAGAAAAACTATTCTTTCATTGACAACAATTTGTCACCAAAGTTGTTTATCCAAGGAAGTTCACATGTATGCCATGACTTTTTTATTTATTTTAAAAAAAAAACTACCTATTTCTTGAGAACAGTTCAGCAGCTCTTTTTCCAACCTCTGAATGTGTTTCTTATTTTCAGCGTGAGCTTCTGATAATGACATCTCATGTTGTTCTAGTATCTGCATCTACATCATAGATAAGGTTTTGTATCAGCCATCAGGTGTTTTCTAATTAAAACTCAATTTAAAAACACTTTAGTCATTTACTTATTTAACGTGTCTATCTATCATTACAAGTAGTGGCAAGATTTTATGAACTAAGTCCAAAGGAATCTATGCAAGGTTCAACTTCACTCTGTATTGTTCCTTAACCATGTCTTTTTCTTTCCTCTCCCTTTAACCACCAATGTCTATCCAAGTGATGTAAATATTAAAACATGCTTTATCTAGAATTTTAAGTTTAACAGGAAGAGTATGTACATTAAAATTTGATGCCAGAGAGCTCTCTGCGTTGAATAAAAAAGCATTACATTACAACCTCATATCACCGCTGTCAAACTAACTGCAACAACCTAGCAGCAACTAACATACCTGGACTGGTTGAATGCTTTGGGATTGAGAACTTTGTAAAACACCCTTCTCTTTTCTATGCTGCAAATCATAGACAAAGAATATATTGGTTAAAAAACAGGATGGTACATAAACTTCGCTCGCAAACAGCATGGAAAAACCAATGAATATTTGAAAAGCTTACAACATTGATATAGAAATATTACTTCATTTTAGTTAGACCTAGTAATATTATACATTCATAAAATTAGGAATTCAACCAAGAAATGGTTAGGTTTAGAAAGAGGGGGGTACCTCTCTTCTACGTCTTGTACTAAGTTCCTCCGCATTTAAGGGAGCATGATTATCACTTCTGCAGCTATTTGACATTTATGTAAGCAAATTCGACACATACGCATAGGAAGAAGAACGTTACCTGATTAATTTTAATTACCTTAAGATAAACCATGTTAACATTTCATAACAGTAGAGAGACAGAGAGAAAAAGCCTAACCAATTCGCAAAACCATGTCAAAATTTCCTAAACAGTGAATTAAAAAAAAAAAACTAAAAAAAACAAAACGAGAGCGCTTAACGGAGGTTAGAGGAATTGATGGAAAGAGTATGCGAGTAATGAAATGGAAATTTCGAAATTGAAGACAGTAATGAATGGAAATTGGAGTAATTACCAGAAAGTGGGACGTCGGAATGAGAGCTAAGAATAGAACGGATCGGAATAGTAATGGCGGTGGTAGAGACTATAGGTTCCTTGCCGCGCCTCCGAGTTGCATTTCCGTCTTAACCAATAACAAGGTCATTCTCGTCCTTTTATTCCATCTCTTTATGCCTCACGCTTATCACTTATTAGTTATTATTGATTGATTAGTATTTTAAAATGTGTGGAGTATCAATATTTATTTTGAGGCTAAATTACAGTCATCAAGTATGATTTATTTTTATTACATTGGACATTCCTATCTTTTTAACCTTATAAAAAAATAATGTAATTATTGATTTTTCGATTTACTAACTACTCTTTAATATTATTTTTATAATTACAATGATCATCTTTATTAGACTCATCACTTTTCTATTTTACTTTTAGAATAAATTATAATAACTACCCTTATTTTTTTGAATCTTACAAAAATTCTAATTGTTGGTTTTTTATTTCATTGACCACCCTTTATTTATTTGTGAAAATCACACTTTTATATTTTAGATTTGAGAAATATTAGTTTGAGATTGTCACATGAGAAATATATGATTTTAAATAATTTTTTTTTACCTAAAATATCGTTATTCGTTTATTTTAATTTCATAGTTGTTGCACATCAAAATTACTGGCAAGAAGTATATGCGAGTAAAATGATTCATATTAAATTTTTAACAAATTGAATCAAGATTTAATGTTCAATTAAGTAAATCAAAAAAATTACATGTAATTGAATAGTAAAATGGTTGCTGACAAAATTCTTCATGTCACTAATTATACATCATTTTCTTTTCCCTTTGTTTTTTTCATAAATGAATGTATTTTTTTTTATTAAATTTACTAACGGAAGTTTTCACATAATTAACAAATGAGATTAAAAATAATGTCAAAAAATAGAAAACTAACAAGTGTAATAAAAGAAAATCACAAGAATGAGCATTGTAATTAACTAAAAAAATATTGAAGGGTAATTAGTGAAACTAAAAATCAATAATTAAGAGTTTTTTTTTGTAGGATTAAAAAAGCAAAAATGTCTAATGTAACAAAAACAAAAACCACAGGGATGCTCATTGTAATTTACTCTTATTTTTATATATAAATTATATTTTTTATTCACCAAAAAAATATAAATTACATTTTAAATTTACAATAAAATATATATTTATAATATTTATAATTAAATAAAGTGTAAATATTTTTACATTAAAAATGTATTAAAATTAAACTCACATCATATCCCTTTCTTAATTTCTTTGTTTATAATAAGATTATGTTTGATAAAATAATAATTGCTATATATTACTTAAAGGGTACAAAGCTAATTTTCAATCGAGAAGTATTAAGTTAATTTATTAAATTAGAGATATTTAATAATAAAAAGTTGTTCAACGTGTTAATGAATATAAATTTATAAAAAAAAAAAACATGTATATATGTTTAGTATACATATTTTATCATATAATTTTATAATGAAACTTATTATAAATATCTTCAACCATTATACCTCTTCGTATATTATTTTTGTTTAACTTGAGAATCTATTTTAATATAAAAAAAATAGTCTAAATAAGGTTCTAAAATTTGATAAAAGAAATTAAAAAATAAATTAAAAAATAAAGTAAGCGAAGTTGTCCACCAAAGTGGTTGAATCTGATTCTAAAGTGCCATTCATCTTTGGAGTTTGGGTGTGGGAAAAGTCATCCATGTGCATCTCTTATTAATTAAGCAGATTAGGCAGTTAGCTGGCGTCTTCTATTTAAGATTCATGATTAATTGTTGGAACCACATTTTTAGAGAGGGCAATTAGGTGGCTGATGATCTCATTCTATTTTTGACAGAGTTTATGATGTTTTCCCCCATGCATGGAGCTGCTTTTATATCCATAGAATTATCTGGATATAAGAGTGCAAAGGTCTTAGTTCTCTTTTTTTTGTTCGGCTTTACCTCATGTATCAGAAAAAAATTAAATTTAATCATATTTATATTGGAATTAACTCGATTAAATAATATAATAAAAACACTGATGAAAAGGTAGTATTTCATGAAAACTAATAGTTTAAACTAGTTTTAAAAATAAAACAAATATTTTTTTTTGTAAATTAAAAAATAAGTAGAAAGATGTTGCAGGTAAATAAATATTAGAAGGATATTGAAGGAATGTTCAATTTGGGAGTAAATTTTTCCTTTACAAGTCACAACCACCCAAATAAAATAAAACAAACTCAAGTTCCAATTTCTTAACCCACTCCAACCTAAATAGTACCCAAAAAACATTAAATTCGTGCCGGGCTTAAATTACAAAAAACCGAAAAAGTGGGCCTGAATTAAATCTGGTTTAAGCTAAGCATGTAGTAAGTCTTGACTTGGTTGCATTTTGCTTTTCTTTTTTACTGAAAGTTTCCTCCACTCGAATTAGTGTAATGTGATGGAGCTGGACAAAATCATAAATTCTTGAAATGGGAGTCACATGGTAATAAAAATTACTGTATTACTTTAAATTTTTTGGATAATTTTATTCATTGATTGAATTTAAATTCAATGGATAATTATTTATATCTCCCAACCATTTACTAGATATAATAGCCAATTGTCACTACTTTGAATTTCAGAAATTAGATTAAGATATACTATGGAAATAAAGTATAAGAAATTAATTTGTGTAACTAAAAAATCCTCATAAGTCATAACTGAAATCACCTTTGCTTTTCACTTAATGAAAAACGAGGAAATATTGTTTCCTAAATTAGAATGAAAACGAAAGCAATGAAGGCTAGATTGAGAATTCTAAGAACTGAAAAGTGAGTCTATTAGAAAAAGGCAAGAGTGGTGCAAATAGGAGGACTTTGGTGCATGCATCGCGTTACCATGTCCATGAACTCATAAATCATACTTTATAAGTACCTGATCATGAGTGGGAAATCGATCACAATGTGAAATTTTGTTTTGGTCTCTGTTAGGTGTGGATCTGATGTCATGCAAACATTGACCAGAACGTAGCTATAGAATTCATCAGCTACATTTTCAATAAGCCCGGTTTGTTTTTGTCAAACTTGTTTTGGGAATGGCATTACAAGTTACAACAACCAATTACATAAGCTGCTTTAATAATGATTTAACAAGGTACAGCCAAGGAAAGACAAATTCTTATACACAAAAAATTCTCGACATGAGTGTAAGTGCTATACAAGAATAGCAGTTTTCTGTAGTACATATTGTATTATGGGTAATAAACTACTCAGGATATGCACAATAATTTCATTGGCGAATGATGACATTGTTAACATAATAAAACAGCATTGTTAAGACTTACAAATACAACCTCAAACAAGCTAAATAATAGTGTGTGCGTGTGTGTGTGTATATATATATATATATATATATATATATATATATATAGCTTTAATCAACACTGCAGTTCCTAGATTTTTAATTAGCTCAGACCCCTCTCTCTCTCTCACACAATTTTTCTGACCTCAATAACTGACCCTTAATAAATTAATAGAAATGGAAAACTCAAGATCCAATAAAAGCTGAACTAATCATTTGTTGTTTATTTCACGACACCAACCACAAGCTAATATCCACATGTTCAATTTATACCTCATGGGGCACACTGTGATCAAGAGTGCATCTGATCTTAACCTCTATTTTTATTACTTGTACTAATTAAATCATAATGATATTATTAAATATTACCACTAATGATATTTTTAGGAATCAAACTTCCAAACAAATCCCATTGACTCTATAAACTAAGCTGACGGGCTGCCAAGTATTTTAGCCATTCTCGATCCAAAGCAGACTTTTATCTTATTTTATTTTCAAATTTCTTCTTAAGTTTTCCCCGTAGGCCAATTTAGGTATGATGTAAGGCTGCTATGTGGATATAAGAATTTAATACTAAAGCAGTATAAGTTTCTTGCAAACTTTCATTGAGACCTGATTATGTCAATATGCACATACCATACACTACAGTATACTTAAAATTTATAATTAGGAAAATTGAATTAGCAATTATAAATATAGGTACTTTGTGAAAGTTAACTTTCTTCAGATATTAGCCCCTCATTTTCAAAATAATTCACTTTACAGATTTTGATTCGTTATAAATTATTTAAAAAACCAAAAAATATTAATTAATTTTGTTCAACTTTATCCTTGTGAATAATATCTTCATTTAGTGGAATGGGATAACATTATAAATTGAGACCATCGGTTCGCATGATAATTATTTTTACAATTCGATTATATGGCCATGGATTAGGTTCGATCCGATAAAAAAAACATTCAACACATCACAGATAACATTAATAAAATGAGAGAAATATAATTTAATAACTCATTTTCTTTTAAAATTGAGAATATTTAACGACCTTAATCTATGTGTAAAACCTTAAATGATAATTATTTATATAGCTTTAAAATTGGAAAAAAAATATTAAAACATATCATATTTAATGTTTAAAAAACTTTTTGGACAATTTTAATACGTAATTTTCTTTCCATTACTTTTTAACCATTATTGCAAGGATAATGATTAATATAATTGTAAATAAAATTTCAATGAAATTAGTAATTGCTAAGATGAAATGTAAACATTCAACTCTTATGAAATGAAAAAAAAAAAAAACAAGTAATCTTAGTCGTTGATGAAAAAATTAATGATCGATGTTTAGTGCACAAGCATTAGAAATCATGAATATATTGAAATTTAACTGCTAATTTTATTATAAAATAATTGAGATTATCTTTACTCATTTCACATTAGTCAAATCCAAAAATTAGAGTTTTGAATTTTGATGTTTATACTACTTAAAAACATTTTAATATATATACAAAAGTAAATATATAAAAAAAAAATTCTAGTCGTAAATTTATTTAAAACTTTTGATACATTTATAGATATAAATAGTGTGCATTTTGTATATTTATAAAGTGTAATTTATATAGCACCGTTCAAATTAGTAAATACAAATTTAAAAAACAGAATTCTTTTGGGAAAATAGCTTCCCAAGAGCATCTCCGTCATGTTTATTAAGTAGCACACTTTAAGTTCTTAAGTGAGTTTAAAGTGGTTTTACTTCTTTTTTTACTGCAAAAAGTGGTTTTACCTTGTCACATTAAATTTAAGCAACTCATCCAGATTTTAATCAAACAATGTGATTTATAAGTAATATACATTTTTTTTATTTTTTATTTGCACTTAATTTTTATTTTACCATTAAAATATTAATTTTTAAACAATAAATTATTTCTTTATTTTCATAAGGTATCGTTCTTTATAAAAAGAACTGTCCTTCTTATACTTAAGCAACTCATCTGCCAGCTGGATTAGCTCTAATGAAAAAGATAATAAAAAAGGTTTTTTTAGTTTAAGAAACTCTTCATTGATGTTGCTATAACTAGTAACCAAATATGCACTGTTCAGATTGCATATCTTTCCTTTCAGTTGCAATAGTCGACAAAGCAGTAAACAGAACCATCTGCCAGCTACTAAAACCGAGTAAACGTAGGATTTCCTCCATAAAGTGCAAGTGACCAAACGCTATGTCAAGTTGCCAACAAAGGCCGTTTACAAAATAGTTGCGCGTGACACATTAAAAAAAGGCACAAATGTAATGCTCTATTTCTTTCAAATGGTAATCCATATCAATTGGTGCCAATTCATGCATCTTACACCTATCCTATGATCAAAATGTAAAAAAATGAGGTCATTCTAATAGAAAAGAGAAAGTGTTATTTAACCACTGAGTTCAATTTTATAGTAAGGTGCACTTTGCGTCAAGTTTGTGCCATTGTAATTTTCAGTTTGTTACATAGTAGTGGTCCAGCCATCCCCCTCACTCTCTTGATGAATTATTATGATATTTGCTACTGAGAGAGTAGTGATTAGTGAGAAGTATTTATTAGCACACCACTTGTGTGTCAAGAAAGAGAAGGAAACAACATATAGATGGATGGGGTGGTCATGTTTTATGGTAGGTGACTAAACAACCACCTTGTGCTCACATGTCTTCTTTTATGTGTATTATAAAATCTACCTTTCTATCCCTTCATATGTAATCACTTGGGGTACCTATCCCAATTTTTCAACACCTCATTCATTTCTCTTTGATGCAAAGAAAAATAATTACCCCACATACATGTCACGTTTGGAGTTTATGATTATATAATTTAAGTAGTACATTTCTAAAATGCAAGGTGGCAAGTGTGGCAAAACAAACAGTACCAATCTGTGGTACAGTACCACGCATATCAATTAGAATTCATTCCTGGACTTTCTAAGAGAACCAAAATAGTGAGCTTAACTTTGCAGAAATGAAAATTAGTCTATGAACAAAGTAATAAGTAATAACATATAGCATCCAGAAAAAGAAAATTAAAAAAAAAAAAAAAGGAAGAGAACACTGAACAGTATATTATGAACTAGTTGAAAAGTCTGAACAAAAACAGAAATACTCTGAAGAAGACACATATCCTGTAAAGAATGAATGGAATGAATGCAGAAACATTTCTATACAGTTTCAATCTTCACTCTGATGTTGAAACACTGATGGAATGGAATAATAAACTGTCACCTTTGGCTATGAGATAAGGCCTACCAGTGCCTCCTGTTTGTGGTTGTCTTCTACTATCCACCAGGGTCTGTTACTGTTAGAGTCAGCATGGCTATAGCTTTCTTCCTCAGTAGACGCAGGAAGATTAAGATCAAGGAAGTCCCTAATTTCTGCCACTGGTTCCTGAAGCACAATTGTTTGAAAGTTTCTACTCTCAGACCCACCAACCATATGAGATCTCTTATGGCCACCCAAGGCTTGGCCAGATGGAAAAACCTTGAAGCAAATTGGGCACTCATGATGTCCCTTGCTCTTCTTGGACTCATTAACTGTTTCCACCTCATTATGTAAACTAGCACCATGTTGATGTTCCACCAGATACTCACTATCACTGTTCTTCATGAGCTTGTTTTCAGTTGCTATTGGGTCAGGAGAGGGATCAGTGTCAATGCTGTTCTCACTGCTCTCATTGGTTGAAGCAAAGCATCCTTTGATCTTCTTGTGGCTAGCTCTATGGCCTCCAAGTGCTTGGTATGAGTGGAAGATTTTGTTGCAAGTGGTACACTCAAACTTGCCTCTCTTGTTAGAGTTCTTGCTAGATTCAGCTTCTGAAGTCTTGTCAACCAAGTTCTTATTTGACTTCAATTCAGAACCAGAAAACTTTGTCTTGATTGAACTGTACTTGTTGCCAGTAGTGGTAACCGACTTTGATAAAACTGATTCTGTTCCATTGACTCTGCTCCTCCCATGTTCACCTTCAGAATCCTCCAATGCAGACACATACTCAAGCTCAGACTTGGCTCTTTCATACCCTTTATTGGAAACTCTACTTTTGTTTACTCTAAATCCATTTTCAGGAATCTCAGTAGTAATAGTATCACTAGCAGCAATAGTAGTCAAAAGTTGTGAACTCTTCCCTCTGATTGAGTTGGGATTTTCCGAATTGCCAACCTCCCCCTTGTTATCACTTTGCTTGGTCACTTTTGCTGTTTTAGGAGGGAAGTTCTTGTTGCTGCAATCAAATTTGGTGACCAAATTAGTTCGAACCGAAGATCGAGCTTCGAAATAAGCAGAGTTATTGTCAGAGGACTCAGCAACAGAATGACGACCACTCCAAGGACTCACATCCCTACTAAGCATCATCAAGCTCATAGCAACCTCTTCTTGCTCTTGCTCAACCTCAGAGAGAGAAGAAGATGAAGGATTCGCAAAAGACACAACAGAAGAAGTTGTTGCTGCAGCTGCAGAAGAAGCAACCACCGTGTACCTTGTTCTTCTCTTGGACCTTCTTCTCTTATTTGGAGCAGTTGCTTCATTATCAGATTGGCTATCCATAACCATCTTAGCACTATTAGTCCAAGAATCTTGATCTTCCAAGCTGTTGGAAACTCTCTCTTTCTCAGAATGGCATTTCATGTGGCCAAACAAGGCCTTCCAAGAGTGGAACCCTTTGCCACACTCTTTGCAGAACTTGTCGAACACCAAAGGGTCTTCACTTGAATAATCTGAGATTCTCCAAGTCTTCTTTGGGTTCTCTCTGAGACCATAGCCTGCAGCAGCGTTGGTTGCAGCAGCAGCAGCAGCAGCTTCAGAATCTTTGTCTCCACCATTGTTGAGAGAAGATGAAAGCTTTTCTTTTTTTTCATTAATCATCTCAGATGAAAAGTTGGTGATGTGAGACCTCATGTGACCCCCCAAGGATCTGCCACAGGGGAAGCACTTGCCACAGAACTTGCACGCGTGTTTCAATTCTTGAATTTGATGATGATCTCCTTCCATTGAATTTCGATACGGATCAGAGAAGCAGAAGCAGAAGCAAAACAAAGGGTTGTTGAGTTGTTCTTTGGAGGGTGAATCAGAGAGTTTCCAAGAATGCTGAATTCATCGATCTCGTTAGGCGAATCAGAGAAAGAAGAAAAGTAAAACTAGCGAGACCCAGATCAGATTATTGAGGTGGAACTGCGAAAAAGCTGCATCACGCTACCTTTTTGCACTGACTGCTGAGAGGGAAAAAAAAAAAAAAAGGACAGTACACACTTGTAAGAGTTTCAACAAAACTCCAAATCTAAGGCACAAAAAGAGGAAAAAAGAAGAGAGAATGAGTAGTGAGGTAAACAAAGCAAAGCAAAGTTGTCTCTGGTTACCAGTTGCTTATTGGGTAGTTGAGTTTGGAAGAAAAAAAAAAAAATCAAAACTTGAATAGGTGGAGAAGAGTTGTGGGTGTGTTGTGTTACCTTTGTTGCTAATGATGGTGATGAACAAGGCAAGAGAGGGGAAAAAAAAAGAATTATAGTGAGCGTTGATTTTCTCTCTTTCTCTCTCAATCTCTCTCTTCTCTCCACTTGACTATATTTGGAGGAGAAATCCATGCATGGAAGCAAAGATAAAAAAGAGGGAGTGGTAATAAAGACTAAGGAGAGGGAGGATAGCAGCACGTGTACTCAACTGAGGATACTACGCCACTCCTAATCCAACGGTTTAAGATTTTGCCACGTAAGCATCCCTATAGCTGAGGAACCTACTTAAACTAACTCCATGGCATGCCCAACTATTCCTTCCTTTGTCTTGCTATTAAGGAAGGAAATGCTATTGCTATTTGCTTCCACTCACTCTCTTCAAGTGAAAGGTTCCACTCTTCGGCCGTTATTATTTGGATTTTCTATTAGTGAATGGTTTTGAAGTGGGGCCCATGCTTACCCTCTCTATATCCAGTTGCTTCACTTCACATCCCAATCAAAGCCTGCTGCCATGCCCACTGTTTCTTGATTCTCTCCTTCGGTGATTGAGAATTTGAGGGCATTTTGGTCAAGCTACCAAAAGTACCCCAAACATTGGTGATTTGGTGGGTCGTTCTCAAGTGGGGTTTGCTTATGTTAGCTTGTTTTATTTTTTCAAGTTCTTATTACTTATTATTCTTGTTAGTCGGTTTGGTTCGGCTGCTCCTTGTCTTAAATATTAAGCCTTTTTCTTTCTTTCTTTCTTTGTTGTAGACATAGTTGAAATATTTGATACCACCACCAATTCGTGTAACCCGGGTATTACTAGCTCATCATAGGATTAGTAAGTAATGCAACTAAAAATTGGTACATAAATGTGTGTCCAAGAGTGAATTACAATTACCGTGATATCTCTGCCTCTTTATCTCTCTTACTTTGTTTTAATATATCCTTTTGGTATCCTCGATAATAATAATAATATATTGTAAATGTCATCTTTCCTCCAAGGGCATGACAGGAATTGTTTATATTGGTTAGGTACTCAGGTGGACTCTAAAAATGCATATTGGAAGGAGAATAAGAGGGGAAGTGTTGGCTATCCACTATGCCTTCTCAGTATGCCAGTTGGCCTTTTTTCTTGTTACCCCGGTTGCGAAAAGTATCTTATTATCACTCTAATTTTTTACCTACTTTCCTTCTTTTGTTTTCTTAACCCTTGGAAATAAAAATATTTTTTAAGTTTTTATCTTGTGCAAAATATTATCAATTTCGTTTCTACTAAAACTAATAATATGCTGATTTGTAAAAGGTATTTGATCTGTGTTGATAAAAATTGTAAATCATTTATTTCTTTAATTTGGAGTTTATATTAGTAAAGCAATGCTAATTCTGTTATTTGGTCTAGTAATTAAGTTGAATGCAAACATGTTGGGTCTGGCTGTTTCCCTGTTTTTGATTTTTCGTTTCTTTTTATATTATTCGTACAAACTCTTAAATAGAGTATGAGGAGGAAAAAAAATTGGTAGAGGTTCAATCTCCAACATTGTCATAACACATAAACGATTAAAATCTTAAAAATTTTGGGTCGTTGTCATTTGAAATATTTTCAATAGATGAAATTTGTGATTATCCACCGAAAGAAAAAGAAAAAAATGATGTTATTATGTCGCAACTAAGAATCACACCCACTGTAATAAATTGCAGCTACCGATGGAATTTATCAAATGCGATATCGAGATGCTCCTTTCTGTTAATTGAGAGGTTTATATTCATACGTACGCGTCACAGTCACAGTAGAACAGAGAACCCATGATGCAGGTGAAAACTGTGAAAGCTAGGTCAAATATATTTAGTGGCATTAAAACATCGCATAAATTTAAATCTTATATATGGTGATACTTTTGAAATTAAAGAGTTAAGAATGAAGTTCTCAATACAAATGAAGAATAAACATATCCAAATAACTTCTAAATAGAAGATGAAATGAATATTGCAAGTGAAGTTTTAAAGCTAATAATGTAAGTTCAAAGCATATCTTTATCCATTAAAGTCCAAAAATTGATAATACAATACTAAATTAACTAGTTGCTGGTATAAGTTAAAGAGAAAAGAAAAATATGTTTAGCGATTTCGACCATAATTGCTCACTATTAATGCATTCTTTGACAATAAAATGAATTGAAGTGTAAGGTATAGGGAGAGAGAAGTACAATTGTTAAAATAAAAGGAAAGGACAATATATTTTAAGGATCTATATATGAGAAAAAGATGTATAATTTACTCCTTTTTAAATAAAAAAAAAATTATCTACATATTTAATAAAATTGAATTAATGTAGTCCAATCCATTTTATTCTGAAAAACGACCTATAGGTGAATCTTAAATATGTGTCAGTGTGTGTGGACTGTCCTACATTATGCATGTTTGATGTATACATGCACAGCGTACCTGACCTAATCATTCCAATAGAAAGAAGGCAGATCAAATATTATATATGCATAAAAATTAGGTGCAACAATGTGTGATTAATATTAGTTAATTACTTTAAGGTATCTGATTAGATTAGGCATAGTTAATCCATTGATACACCCTGAATAAATTAGTACTAGTTGTTTACATTTGAAAAAACAAGTTTTTACTATGGTTCTTAATATTTTTCAACAATGATTTTATGATTGTCTTTGAAATCGAAGTTGTAGAAAGTAAATATTTTTTACGATACTTTTCAAACTGTCTTTGAAGGGTACAATTTCTTAGACAATTTTATCCTGGAACTGTCTTAGAAATTGTTCTTTTTTATAAAATAAAATAAATGGGTGCTTCTAAGATTGTTCCTACAAAAAATTGTCTTAGAAAGTGGAGCTTCAAAATCGTCTTAGAAAGTGGAGTTAGTAAGACGATTTTTTCGAAAGACTGTCTTAGAAGGTATACTTTCTAAGACAGTTTTTCGTAGGAACCGTCTTAGAACTTGCTTTTGTTATATAAAAAATTTCAACATTGGATGCTTCTAAGATAGTTTTTATCAAGAAACCGTCTTAGAAGAGTCAATTTCTAAGACGATTTTTCCATCGTCTTAGAAATTGTGAATTTAAAAAAAAATACTTCTAAGATTATTTTGTCTAAAAATTGTCTTAGAAAACCAATTTTTAAGTCAATTTTTTTTCACAAACCATCTTAGAAAAAGGTTATTTTTTTAATTTTTATACAGACATTTCAAAGACAGTTCCGTTAATGAATAGCCTTAGAAAGAGTGCTTTTGTTTTTTTTTTCTTTCTCCTGCCCTTCATTTTTTTATTTCAGTCAAGTTTATGAGGAAAAAACCATACTATTGCTGACAAAGTAATAATAGCAACCTCATCATACAACTTTGACAAGAACAATATGATCAAAGAATCAATCCATAGGAATGTTTTGTCATTTCAATACAACATTCTGCATTTTAATTAGGAGAAACTATAATTACACAAAATATCGTTTACATTTATAGTAGAAGAAACTAGATTAATTGATTGATTATGAAAATTAATTAAGGCATTGCATGTGCTTACAATCCAAGGAGCAAATGGTAGCCAACAATAATACGAATGCTAGCCTCTCCGACAATTTGCCACTTCCACTTGTACCTTCTGAACCTATATAATAAAATACTTGTGTTATGTATATTTACTACAAATAATGATTCAACCAATAGACAATTGTAAACAATCCCAATAAATGTGAATGACTATTATCACAACACAGACAGAGAACAAGATGCTTAGGCCTACAAGCACATACCCAATAAAACTCCTTTGTCACAACAAACAAGATAAAAAGGTAAGAACAAAACAATCATGCCATAGAGATAGTTATGATAGAATCACCCAATAACAGTTAATGACAAAAAAAACTCGAATAATGGATCATGTTCTTTGGTAAAATTGCAATAACATTTGAATCATTATACTAATACCACTTACCATTGCTTTCAGTGTCACATGATTAGATTATGCATAATCTACCATTGGAAGTGCCCTAGGCATCTCCAAGGTTAACACAACATAGGCACATAACTCAACTAGTGCTGTTCCAGTTTGTTGCCTCCTTGCAAATAGGAATTCCATGTTGTTCAAGCAAGCAGGACCTATATCTCCTTTTCAACCTATATTGATGAAGATGCAATCCTATACATCCTAATATATTATCTTACCAATGCAGCACTAATCAACCACTGATAATTTGCAGTTCCTATCTTTTAATGCATGAAAGGGAGTTCAGAGAGGGAAACAAAATACGTTTGATCCTTTTCATCTTGCGATGCACATTATAACAAGCAATCAACAAATACCCACAATTGGACCTGAAATATTCTGGGCTGATCTAGCAACGCATGCCAACAAAGCAACACCAAACAAAATTTAATGGATAACGAAAACCAAAAGCAGAAATAGAGGCCACCATGGAAAATGAATTAAATCAAATGGAAGTAGACGTATACCAGATGCCCTCACAAGCAACAACGGCGACTTCAACAGTCATAGAGCAAAGATGGCAGTGCTGCCAGAGTCAAAGTCAACATACAGAATGAGACAGAGTGTCGAGGTGAACAGAGTGAGATAGTTGGGCTAGGGTGCCAGTGACAACTATGTTTGAAGCAGTATTTACAAAATATTTCCCACATTCAAAGACGATTTTTTCGAAATCGTGTTTGAAATTTTGGCAATATTTACAAAATTGTCATCTTTCCAAAAACAACGACGGTTTACGATAACAATAATTTATCTTGTGTTGTAAAAAGTCATTTTTCAGTATGAAAAAATCGTCTTTAAAAATATTGACATTATTTACAAAATTGTCATCGCCACACAAATGACAACGATTTATCAATAATCTTCGTTAATCTTGTGTCGTAAAAAATCATTTTTTTAGTAGTGCATCGTGACTTGTGAGTGCCTTGTTATATTAAGACAAGGGTGCATTGGATCTTAATTAGTTCGTGCTCAATTGCTAGCTGACTATAATATCCTCACAGATTGGCCAGCATGGCTAGCTTTTAAGGATCATAGACCATTGAAAGTGCCGGCATTTTTTTCATTTTTATCAAGCCGGCCACGTTCATTTCGGTAGCCATAACATGAATGTCTTATTAGCAGCCACGGATTACGTTATGAGTTATGACTCAAACAACTTCACTGTCATTGCTTCACTTAATTTGTGCCTCTTTTTGCCGGCAACTTAGTACGGTGGTTAGCTGTATTTGTTTGTTTTCCCCCCTCTTTGTTGTTGTAATGGATGATCCACAAAGAGAAGCTTCGTGTGCTAAAGGGTTAGAGATGCTAAGCATTAGAATATGATGTTTCAAATAATAAAAAATAATACTATATGATTGGACTTTTTATCCCCCCGTATTAATTTTCTATTAAGGTAACATGTGCATGCACATAATGTATGCGTTGTGCCTAGTAGCTAGCACACCTATTCGATGTGCATTCCCCACATTCTTTTAGAGCCTATATGTAATATATATGCTATGCATTTTTATATATTACTATGAAATTACTTCAATTATCTCTTGGATGGCTAGATTGAAGAATAAAAAAAGTACACGTTTTGAACTTGCCTGAGAAACCTAAGTATAGATTACTGTGAAAATTGAGTAATGCGGTGAAAACAGGACCATACATTTGAACTTCCATTAAATAATTTTTTAAAAGAAAAAAAAGGAAGCTATGAATTTACATCATGATGGTGGTGCACGTGAAAACTTAAATTTAGAGATCACAAGTCGTTAAAAGTAACGCTGCATTGAATGGTACTAAATATTGAGGTACCATGAGCTGGGTACTAGATGCAATTTCAAGCATCAAAATCTAACAAACTCACGACGCAAACGGAAAATTTGTTGGGTCCACCCGAAGAAAAATAGATGGACCAAAATTAATATTTAACGAGAGAATACAGCTGAGCATATAGTTTGCTTAGAAGTTGTTGAACACTTCTCTGTACTAACTGGAGTATATAATAGAGTACAACGCAGAGAATTCACAGAGCAGACTTGTCTCTTTTGGCCCGCATTAAAGCATCTGGGATCTGTCAATCTCTGAATGGCACCTCCAAGAAACTTCACTTGTGGGGGAAGACTTTTGGCTATGCAAAAGTGATAACAGAATTAACAATTATAACCACAAGCTGGTAGATTGTGGGGTTGTTCTAACTTAATAAATATTCTCTAGTTTTAGTTCTAAAGATGCAAGTGTGTTAAATATTTGGAGCAAGAGTTTTATAATTCATATTAGTCTTATTCAACTTAAACAAAATTATCTCCCATAAAAAATACTTTCATTTTTAAAGCAAAAAGAATTAACAAATATTAAACTGGAAAAAAAATGACCACTCACTAACCACTAGTCACTAATCACTGCTTGTGTTCCACTCTAAATATTGTAGCATTGGGGTGTGAGATGCCTTTCTTAAATTTTATGATAGTTTAACCATTCGAAATGCTAGCTATCCGTGATCAAGTCCTAGAAACACTGTCGGTGGCAGATGATTGAGGTGAGATATACATGTGCTTTAGTGTTTAGACAGAGCTTAGTTTTGCTTAACTCTTCCACAAGCTCTACTTTTTTTTTAATCATAGATCTAGTTTCACTTTTGTACTTAGTCTTAATTTCTAACCACCCTAAAGTTGCTTTTGGAGAAATTACCTTCATTCATGTACTGCTCTTGATGAAGTTTGATAATGTACAAAATAATAGCTCAAATGATTCTCAGTGGCCTACATATATAGGTGAATTCAGTGCACTTAATTGCTAACAAGCACTTGATTTCGAAGCTTTCTTTATCATTATTTATTTTTTCCATTTTAAGATTTACTAGGGGTTTTAAGCTCCTTTTTGCAGACACCCTATTCATGTAATTATCAGAAGGGGAAGTGTAAAAAAATAGATAAAGGTTAGTTGAAGATGTAATAGATGTATTAGCCACTTTGTTAAGGTTTCAATTTTTTATTGGTCAGTTTAGATGTGGCTGAAACATTAGTGTGATTGATTTTATAAAATGATTAGAAAGTAAAACTTTCTTTTCCTTGGGTGGGTGATTTGATAGTAGCAGATACTAATATGTTATAAGCATGATAGGCTTTAATCAAGTCACAACTCGCAACTCACAAGCTAGTGTTATCTGGCAGTTGGAGCCTTATATCTCAACTTCCTTTTCAGAAAAGTTCAGTTAAAATAATGAGTAATTACCCTCACTAGGATAAATAAAAATAAATAAGTAAATAATGGCCAAAGAATAGACTTGTAGGAGCCTTCATTTATCTACTTTTTTTTTTGTTTTTTTCCCCTTTTTCCTAAACTATATTTAGAACGTGTAGCTAAAAGGTTAAGGTGCATGTGTTGCTTCATACAAGCAATAATGGTGTATGTGTTAGGGAGGAAGTCATCACCAGAAATGCTTTGGGGATACTCAAAAAGAATTATTAAATTTTCATGTAAGAAAAGGGAGTTTTGTCTGACAAATAAAATAAGTTTTGTGATAATGTGGGACCAATAATATACCTGTCCTTTGTATGAAAAGTGAGGTTTGGTAAAGTAAACCACCATTATCGCGTTTTTTACCTTTGTATTTTGGTGCATTAGGTTTAACTGCCAAGTTAATTTCAGCCTAATCAAAGTCAGTTACACATGAGAATAAGAACGGCAAAATTTGAACATATTAGTATGTTAGGCGCAAACTGTTCCACTTGGAATTCTTGTCTTCAAATCAGTGGATTAGATGAGTGATGCTCTAGCTTTCTTTCCATACTCTGCTACAAGCCTAAATTCCTCACATTCCATTTACTTTATCTCTTCTCTAAATATGTATGGCTTTCAAATTAAAATGTCCATGTGGGATATAATGATTATATCTCAATTACTTAATAACTTAACTCTTTACCACATAACCAATTTGTGATGAGTGTCATATTATAATTAAATCCTTCACTTCCTCTTTTCTCAAGTCATCCCTTTTTTGTCTTCTCTTATGCATTCATTCTTGTGGCTAGGCACCATTTAATAAATTTGATAAAATAATCCTTGGAAGCCTTTTTGCAATTAAGTTACCAATAGAACCACAAATATATTTCTCCCTTTTAATCTCATTTTCTTCATCTATTATTAAATCAATTTATTTCTTTATAAGACTTTACCTGTTTTCTAATCAACATTTTTTTTGTTTCCTCAAACACCTATCAGCATTAAAAACTCAAGTGCAAATCTTCTCCTTCATTCGAACTTCACTACCAAAATTACGCTTTTCTAATTCTTCTTAACATTTTTTTAAAGGCTAGTTATTCTTAACATTCAACTTCTTTGTCATACTTTACATTCATTAAACACTTCTACCTCTAACTTTCACTCTTAACTTTAATTTTATATTAATAATGTATTTGATTGATCATTTACCTTACTCTTTTTTAGTAATTACTCTTCTCTATTAGTATTTGGTAGTATACTAATACGTGTGAGATTTACTTTTTGTAATTGGCGCCAAGGTTCGATCTAAAAGCAATAATTCATGAAACCTAATAATTCAATTTACTAAAAAGTTGCATGTTAAATTTACAGCACCTAATAGTCTACATAAATTGACAAAAAAGAATATTAAAAGTGAATATCCTTTTCATTTAATTCTTGAAAAATCTTATTAAATATTTGTTTAGTTTGATATACCGAATTTATAATGATTTAATGTGTTTTCATTTGCAACATATTATTTATACTGTATTTAAAAATAAAAATAAACAATACCGTTGTAAAAAACACCAATACCATTAACATAATTTTCTCTCTCTGCTTAAATATCAAAAATACTCAAGCGTAAATGAACATTATAGGAAAAAAGGTCATACAACAACTCTTGATCATAAAATGTTTAGAAATTTTCCTTTATGTGGGTAACATTAATTAATTAGTTTTGTATTTTAAATTAATTGGGTTAATGGATATTCCAATTTTTATTATTTGGTTGTTTCCATTGCGATCATGTTGAGTTGGACTTATAGCATTTTTTGGTATTGTGCCTAGTTGGGAAGCAGTGTAGGCATTAGTGTCTGAATGGGCTTCTATAATGGGTGGATTCATCAGACACACTGTTGATTAGGTTTTTGCTAGGTCTCATCTCTAGCCTATATATGCTAGGATTAACTCCCATGAGCCACAATGCTCTCATCGCTGAAGGATGTCAATTTCTGAATAGGTAATAGAGAGGAAGATTCTAGCATCTTGTTTCCTCATCTTCTTCAGCTTTCCTTTGATTTAGTAATGGTCCAACAAGGTACACACAATCATAACTCTGATTTATTGTTATTTGGTATTTTATAATCATATGAATGATCCGTTATTTTAGATTTTACATTTGGTATAAAAGCCTCATTCATATGATTATAGAATCCATCAAAAAAATGAATTTATTTGTTCGATTGAATAGAAAATCTTCAAGACATTTGTGCTAAACATCGTCTTAGAATTTTCAATTTTCATATATTGTGTGTATCGTCCAATGATTATTTTTTTGCTTCATTTTTTCTATTATTGAAGCATTATTTGAAGATGTACACCATTACATCATAATTTTATATATGATTTATAACCATTGTTGTGTGTGGTACTAGGTACGGTTAATAGCTTTAGATGATATTTTTTGTTTCATGATTCTTAATAAATAAATAAATAAAAATCATGTTTGAGTGCTATTAGCCTCAAATTGGTATACGCTTAATTGTGGGTGTTGAAAGATTTTCGTACGAGAGAGTGGAATGGAGTATATGGGCACATCGGTTACGTTTTTTAAGGATGTTGTTACAATTTTTTTTTTAATATATTTGTTGCAAGGCAAATTTTTTTTAATGCAAAGCCGTGTAATTTTTTATTATGGATTGTTACAAAATTTGTTTTTGTTACAAGGCAGTTTTTTTTATGCAAAGCCGTTACGTGGACCACGTCTGCTATTCAAATTTTAAATCAATTGATATATTACGTGGACAATTCCTTCTTTTGCTGTTGAAATTTTAAATCTATTTATTTTATAATAAAATTATATTGGTTTAAATCTTCATGCCTTGTTATTTTAAAAAACAAGGGAATTCAGTACATATTTCATCCATAAGAGATAAAAGTGATTATTCCATTAATCACTTGCAATTATAATTACGCCGGTTCCCTTATAATTGCACCAGGAGACAATTATAATCACGTATTTATATTGCACATTAAATCAATTGCATAATTATGGTTGATAATAAGTGAAATTTTCTTGATTGGCAAATGCAATAATTTCAAGAAACCCATGTTTGAAAAGTGTTTCATGTTGTTTGAGCATATTTGGTTTATGAGCTCTTGTTGTTATTTTAATAATCATTATATGTTAATTACCTGCCAAAGGGGTTTTTTTAATATATAATAATAAATTATACGAGGATAAATTTTATTGATGAGAACATGTAATTAAAAAAAATATTAATAATTACATGTGATGCCATTATATTGGAATTATGAAGATATATAATTTATAAAATTTATCTGTCCAAAGGAGATAAATTTTAGACAATTATATATGATTCTCTCCGTTATATATATGTGGTTGTTGGGTCTATATGGCTTATGATATTGAGTTTGATGTTAGATATTTTATTTTCTGCGGTGTTTTTCCTTAGATGGGGGCCTTTTTTCCTTAGATGGGGGCCTATGCAGTAAAGCAATCAAATTATGTTTTTTTTTTGTAAAGGTTTCTCTAGGGGGGGTCAAAGATCTCAGTGATGGTGTATTTCTATGTGAGGCACATGGCTATGTATGAAATAGTCTAATAATTTCATGCAATTTCTCAAACTTTTGTTTGCCTATTAGCGTGAAACTAGTTTATTGGGTTCATTTTTGAAATTGGGTTCCAAGACATCTTGATTAGTGCGAAAAGTGCTTTGCTGATCAATAATTCCACATTTGGAATTGTCATGAGATTATGTTACTGAATTTTTATAAATTTATTGATATTGCTGATTATTATTAGACTTAATATTGAATCTATTTGTTTTCATATAGTGCACCTTCAGCATCTTTACTGTGCATTTCAAATGAAGTTTAAACTTTGTAAAGACTGGTGTGTTATTTGGATTCTTTCTTGGCAATTTAAAAAAAAAAATTGTTATGTAAAAGAAGAATCCTAAATTTATATATTTTTTAAATAAATCATGTATTGGCATTTCACTACCTTTCAAGCACAATCTAATGTACTATATTTGCTTTTAATTTAAAACTTTTGAATTGTTTTGTGAAGCGTGATGTTTGGTTTCATTGAAATTGGCATTTTCCGATAATTTAGAAATTGATTGCCACTTACTGCTTCACATTTTCAATGATTTTATGGTGTTATTATGCTATATATGTTTTGAGAAATCAAATGATATATGTAAGTGCACATTTTGATTCATGTGAAATGTGTGATTTTTTTATTTTTATTTGGTTTAGTTATTTCCTGACAAAGCATTTACACATTTGGAATGGTGTATTTCAAATTTCTGAGTTCTTTATTGTTATTCTCAATTATAATGTTATGATATCACTGTTACATGAATTGTTTACTGCTGATGATTAATTTTATGCTATGTAGCACCGACACCGACACGCGACACGCGACACGACACGACACGACACGACTCTCCGACACGATAATCTTAAAAAATTATGGATTTCGACACGTTGGGACACGTTTTAATATTAAATTATATTTTTAATTTATATAGTGTATATTTCATTTAGTATTCAATAATTTAACAAAAAAAAATTAAACTAAACTAATAATATTAATACCCATCAATGTAACAAAAAAAATTCAAAGAGGCTGCATTTCAATCTTCAAAATAGAATATTCAATTATCCATAGACAAACATAAAATATGAAGATTATTGTCATGGAACATTTTCATCAATAACATTTGACTCCATCTCTGGCTCATCAAGTGAAAGAGTAGCAACTTCAAGCATTCCAACATCTTCAAATGTATCAAATGTATCTCCAGCAATGTCCCACATTTTACTCTCCCCTTGTGTATATTGTGGACTCTTTCTTGATAAGAGCCGAAGGTTGCTATGTATATAAACCAAGTCTTCAGCACGTTTTGGAGTCATCTTATTTCTCCTTACAGAATGCACAAAAGAATAAGTACTCCAATTGCGTTAAGCACACGATGAAGAAGAAGGTTGTGCAACAAGTCTCAATGCTATCTTTTGAAGCATAGGTGCGCAAGCACCATGAAGCACCCACCAAGCTTTGGGATTCATAGAATATCGATTTTGGATGACATCAAAATCTCTAAAACCCCCACATGCACTAGCAAAGTCCACATACTCCAAATTTATTTTATTTCGGTCCTCCAACTTAGGAAAATATCTCTTTAAGCATTTTTGTCTTTCTTGATTAATCTCTTGATCCTTGTGTGGAGGAACTCGACTAGAATCTTCATCAAGCCATTGTTGACTATAGTATCTAAAAGAAAAAAAAGAAAAACAATTAACAAATTATATCAAATAAGAGAAGTATTAAGTCCATTCATATTTAAAAACTTACTTGGGATTCAAAGCATGTGCCAAACAATGAAGTGGAGTTGAATTTTTGGTCCAACGATCCACAAGAATGCCATGGACCACGTCATAAAAAGTTGAGGTCTCATCCATTCTCTTCAACTCATGCAAGTATATAGCTTTCTTCACTTTCTCAATCATCTCATCCCACATATCATAAATCAAATGAAGACAAGGTTTATCAGTGTCACAAATCCTAATCATATTATAAATCGGAGCAGTGAAAGCAAGTATGTAATCAATTGAATCCCACCAAAGATCTTCCAATATCTTTTCTTTAACAAATTTCGCCCTCCCTAGAT
>PYAF01006015.1:588903-613230 GCA_007407185.1 Glycine tomentella | reverse complement strand
CTCAGTATCAGCAGTTTAAGCTCATAAACCTCATCTATACACTCTCATGAGCAACTTTGTCAACTGCTCTAAGGTTCATACTAGTCATATTACTAGCCTTTTATCTCTGCTCATACATACTTAGAGCCAAAATCAAACTTCATCAGTAATGATGATTCAAGGCTCTAACTTCCTCAGAATACCTTTCTGAGCACAAAACTGTACAGAGTCCAAGCCTAATAATGGCTCTAACACCTCCAAAAACACCCCTCAAGATAACCCCAAAACCTCAAAATCCAAAACACAGAACCAACGGTTAGAGCTCGAGTTTCTTACCTCTGTGATGTTCAGAAACACCAGGGAATCACTTTCCCTAAGGTAGCTTGCTCAATCAAGGCCTCGTTCGCCTTTAAACTCCGAGCTCTCAAGGGTTCTCTCAGAGAAATCAATCTCACTGTTTATCGACTATTTTCACGAATCAATCGGGGGTATCCTCTCCTTTCGGGGCTCTGATCACTTTCTCAGTTGGGCCAGAGGTGTTTAGATGAACGATGGAGAAGGTATAAAGCTCTGAAACTCATCAATGGTTGTTTCTCTCTCTTCCTCTCCTCCATTTTCGTCCAAAACGAGCTATATATATAGGCTGCCCGAGATCTCACGCCCCAGGCGTGAATCCCATGCCCCAGGCGTGGAATTCCAGAGAAAAACAACCTTCTGGAACACTTCCCACGCTCCAGGCGTGGATCTCACGCCCCAAGCGTGGATCTCACGCCCCAGGCTTGAAATTCCATAAAACCAAAAAAATTCAGCTTTAACCAATGCTTAAAATTTAAGGCATTACACCACCTTTTATCAATTTGAACCTCTTTAGCATCACAATCATGGAAGCAAAGCGGGTTTCGGCTATAGAAAGCAACTTCAATCCCACAAACTCATTAAACATTGACAGCCTCATAGAGTGATTCATTATGAAATGCTTTATTACAGAAACATCTCCAACAATATCAGAAATCCAACTACATTCCTCATATGTTATTTGATTATTCTCCACATTTTTAGCAGCACAAATATTTTTCACAGCTAAATTCAGTGTATGAACAACACATGGTGTCCAAGTAATAGATGGAAATTCTTGCTCAATAAGATACCCTGCTCCCTTACAATTTGCAGCATTATCTGTGATTACTTGAACCACTTTTTCATGCCCAACTTCTTGAATTACTTCTTGTAATAACCTAGCAATAAAATGTCTATCCTTAGTCTCTCCTGAACAATCAACTGATTTTAAAAACATAGCTTCACGATTAGATACTGCCATGAAATTAATAAGCGGTCTTCTTTGTGAATCACTCCATCCATCACTCACAATACTAACACCCTTCTCATTCCACCCAACTCGAATAGGTGCACACAACCTAACAATATTTTCTTTCTCTTTCTGCAAAAGAGTGGTTCGCAAGGAGTTATATCCTGGTGGCAAATAACCTCCAATATTATTATCCGCAGCATAAGTGAAGGCGGCTTGAAAGTATGGGTTCCTTACTAAAGTGAATGGCAATCCTGCTGAATAAAACATCCTAGCAATCAAATGGTTCAATTCTTCTCGTGCCCCAACATTGAATGCCCTCTCAATAGGATTTCTATATGAACTTCCACCATCACTTCCACTTCTTCTTTTTTTCGAGTTTGAATCCATGGAAAAACTAGAAGTGGGTAAAGGTACATTTTTGGATGCATTATTCTTCAATCTCTCACTAGCTTCTTGTTCTAATTTCTCCATCTCTAGCAAGTCTTTTGTCTGCACATGTAAACATTTTCCAATTCCTTTACCTGATAATTTTAACAAATGAGCCCTTATTCTAGTATATGAACTTTTAAAATCCTTTGAGCAAAAATTGCACTTCCAAGATATATTTCCTCCCGATTCCATTCCGGTGCCTAATCTGGTAACACATTTCCATAATGGTTTCCTTAAAAATTCATCATCTCCACTACTTTCAATACTTGAATCCATTCTAAAAAAATAAAGATAGCAAAACAAGACATAAGGTTCAGTCCCAAACATGAAAATGTACACAAAATATGCACTAAAAAAATTAAGGCAATTGATTTTCTTCTCATTTTTTGGTTTTAAAATCTGCATCATAATATTATACTACTCAATTATTAATTTATTATTTAAAATATTATTTACAAAATAAGTGTTAAAACTAAAAAAAAAAAACAAAAACATTAAGAGATGCATTTTTATTCTTGGTGTGTTGTGTTTCAAATTGTGGTATATTTAAATTATTGGGAACAGCGCTACAATTTTCCAATATGTGGTCAATATTTCAACTTCAAATTGTTGTGATTATTTTATAGAAAAATATCATAACTTTATTGAATGGTGAATAGACATGTGGTGGGTCACTGTGGGTGGAGTGAGGTGACCGAATGAATACTTGATAGACACACCACTGGAAGCTTTATACAAAAATATCATAATTTCACAGTTCACATTGCTTTCTCGGTCGGTCGTCCCTCTTTTTAATAAACATAAAGTGATAAAACTTTATTAAAAAGAGCGCTCAACAAATATAAGCGGAAACGGGAAAGCCATATAAGTCATAAATAAAACAGAAGGAAAGGGGGCAGTGACCGAGAAGGTTCGGCGCCGGAGAAGCTTACCTGTGTGAGAATAGCAAACGAAGCTTCGGTGGTAGTTAGAACTTAGAAGCTTCAAGCTTTTGCCTTCTCTTCGCTTTGGACCAGTGGAAAGGAGTGCTGGTGGAATGGACACGCCGACACGGTTCGTAACGGCGAAGTCTCTTTGTTGAAGCGCTGGCACGATCGCAACAACAGTGGAGCCGCTAGTGAGCCAAACACAGGTAAGCGAAAATGCTTGTTTAATTTTAGGGTTTAAGTTTTATTAATTTTTTTTTGTTTTTTACAAAAATGTCCTTTGACCGTGTCCGACACGGTCAAAGTCGCGTGTTGAAACTGGTCAACGAGTCGGACTAGTTGACCGCGCGTTAGACACGGTGTCGGAGAGTGTCCGCCGGTGTCGCCGTGTCGGAGCGTTTCTGACACGATTCGTCATGCTTTTTCACGTGTCCGTGCTTCATAGATTTTATGTATATTGATATGTTGGTGTAGTGAACAGTGTTTTACCATTGCATATTTCGTTGCTTCATATTTTTGTGAAGTGTTTCATGTTATTAAAAACACATTTTATGAAGTGTTTCATGTTGTTAGAAACATATGTTGTGAAGTGTTTCAATATTGGTCGAAACACAAGTTGTGAAGTGTTTCCTGTTTTTGGGCATTTTTGCATATCTATTATT
This sequence comes from Glycine tomentella, assembly GCA_007407185.1. NCBI lineage: Eukaryota > Viridiplantae > Streptophyta > Magnoliopsida > Fabales > Fabaceae > Glycine > Glycine tomentella. The sequence goes on along the minus strand of PYAF01006015.1, from coordinate 609,925 downwards.
TTGAATTATTATATATAATTAACTGTCCAAAGGGGTTGTTATATATTGGAAAATTGCATGAAGAAACTATTGACGAGATTACATGATTTAAAAGTATTTATCTACTCAAAGGGGATAAATTATTTTTAAATTATATGTAGAATTATGGAGAAATATATATAATTTAAAAATTTGTCTGCCCAAAGGGGATCGATTTTTATAATTATATGTAAGTCTCCTTGTTGTTTAGATCTTCATGTGATGGAAAATATTTGTATATTATATTCCCTGCCCAAATGGAGGTTTATGATATATAAATTATTTTGTTGTTGCCCAAATTTATTAGTCATGAAAATTTCTTTGTAAATTTGAAGAATGCTTTTGGTTATTTCATACAATTTTCTGCCCAAAGGGGGTTGTTGTGTGTTTTAATTAGAAGCTTGTCTATAATAAAATTATTGGAGGTGCATTGGTCTAGGTGATCTGTCTGACCAAAGGGGATAGTTCTCTGAAACCAGTGTATGCTCGTTGATTTATTTGTCTGAGGCTTTGTCCTTAGTTTAAACCTTGGTATGTGCATTGTGTCCAAAGGGGATGTATTGTTTTGTTGGCCTCGTTGTAATGACTTGCTTTGTTAAAAGTTATATTTTGCCTTATAGTTTATTTTAATGCATTCGTTTTATCTTAGCAATGAATCTTTTGTTAATTCCTTTAAATTAATTTAAATATATTTGACTAATTCATCTACATGAAAGTAAGTTGGAGTAAATATAATTTCTTAGTACTTTATGTAGATGACATTTTATTTTTCAATAAGATTTTGAATGTTTTAGATTCTTTCGATTCCCTTGATCAGTGGGAGTTATATTCAGTTTGTTTTTCGAGTCACTTTTGTATGCAAACTGATAATTATTTGTGACTTTTGTTTGTATTTTGTTGATGATCATTATTATTTTTCTCCTGTCGATTGAGAAATTTATGTATAAAATAATATCTTTAAGCATGTTGTGAGCTTAAAGATATCTAGATGTCACAAATTTTGAGATCTCATGTTGTATTGTGACATGTTGGTTTATTTAACCTGAGCAATTTCATGTCATTTGGAAATTGCGTTTATTCAATTTCATGTTGTCAAGAAATTGGATTGAAAAGATAATTTCATGTTGTTTAGAAATTGCGGTGATGTAATTCATTTTGTTGAGAAATTGCATCAGAAAAAATGTAATTTCATGTTGTTGAGAAATTACATTGAGGACCGATAAGAATTAGTGTGTTACATTATTGATCACTTTTTGGCACTAATTCTTACTACACTACTAGGCTCATGTTCATGAAGATGTAACACTCATTGTATGCTATGATATTTTCGGTATATTGATCGTCATGTTCCTATGATGGGGTTATGTTGGATTGAATCATTTTGAGATGTTGGAATTGGAATATTATTTTTCAAAATTGTGGCCACGTAAGATGAATGTTCAGTTATTAACCCGATAGAGTTGTTTTTGAAATAAAACGATTTTTAAAATAATATTAAATTAATTAATATAGCCAAGTGGTAGAATGTTAGAAATTTTCCTTTATGTGGGCAACATTAATTAATTAGTTTTGTATTTTAAATTAATTGTGTTAATGGATATTCCAATTTTTATTATTTGGTTGTTCCCATTGTGATCATGTTGAGTTGGGCTTATAGCATCTTTTGGTATTGGGCCTAGTTGGGCAGCAGTGTAGGCATTAGTGTCTAACTGGGCTTCTATAATGGGTGGACCTATCAGACACACTGTTGATTAGGTTTTTGCTAGGTCCACTCTTTAGCCTATATATACTGGGATTAACTCGGATTAACTCCCATGAGCCACAATGCTCCCATCGCCGAAGACTGCCAATTTCTGAATAGGTAATAGAGAGGAAGATTCTAACATCTTGTTTCCTCATCTTCTTCAGCTTTCCTTTGATTTAGTAATGGTCCAATAAGGTACACACAATCATAACTCTAATAACTCTAATTTATTGTTATTTGGTATTTTATAATCATATGAATGATCCGTCATTTTAGATTTATCATATAAAGCATAATATTATATTGTACAAGCATACTAATTACATATACTAATATCAATTATAGATTATATTATCTATATATATATATATATATATATTCCCCATTTCATTGCTTATAATTTACGATTTTAAAAATTATACAATTTCTATAACTTTTTGACACCTCTGTTATATACGGCTTTATATCTAGTTTGGCCCAATTTTAACCCAATTCAAAGCTCATAACTGTGATACCCTTAATATTCAAATATTTGTATCCCTCAAAATATAAAGAGTAAAAACATAAACGTTTGCTCTATTAGGCAAAGATGATTGCTCAGAATTTGGGAGAATTCGACAATTTGGCACATTCATTACCATCTTTTGCAAGTGGTTGACATCTCTTGAACACATATTAATTGTATGTATTGGACAAGTCTAATGAAAATGCGTTTAGCAGTGAATCAGGATTAATTTTCATTGGTCAATATTTTTGCATAGTGATCTACAGGAACAACAGCCAAAGTGCCACGTTTGTAAAAAAAATTTGCCTGAATGCCACGCTTTGAAATCAATTTTTCAAACTGCCACATGATCAAAGTCGCTGGCCCAATAAGCGATCTACGTGTGCTTAGTTGGCGTTCTGTGATTGGCTGGGCAGAAAGCGCTTACAGGGTGTGAAGTTCGCTGGCACCAGTGGCGGAAAATGTGCCACGTGTAAGTCGCCGTCTGTAGCAGCGAATTACTCCTACACGGAATGCGTCCAGTGAATTAAGGTTCTTGGCCCACAAAAGGCTTGTCACTTTCCAGTGATCCACTCCTTCAATTTTCTGCACTCCCTCCCTCTGTTCACTAATCCTTGTTCCAGATTACTTTAATTTTTATTTTTATTTTTTGTAATTAAATAATTTGTATATTAATTTGTAAATATATTTTTTATTTATGTAGTTTTAGTATGTTAAATATTAAAACTGTGACAACTCACTTTTGTGATATTATTTGGTTATATTTTTTTAATACTTTTTATGTTTTAATTTTTTGTAATTTAGTATTTTATTATTTAAATTTTGAATATATTGATTCTTTATAGTTAAATAATTTTTAAATAGTATTTAAGCTCGAGATTTAAAAGATTAGTTAGAGTATACGTAGTATTAGTTTTATTTTTTTTACTACTATTTCTGTTTTAATTTTTTTAATTTAGTATTCTGTAATTTAAATTTTGAATATATTTAAATTCTGTAATTCAAAAATAAGAAAGCGAAGAGCTAGCTTTTATGAATTTGTGTTTGGATTTCAAAAATAAGAAAACATTCAGGAGTCAGTTTTATGGATTTGTGTTTGGATTTCAAAAATAAGAAAACATTAAGGAGTCAGTTGTCAACGTAATCCGCTTCTTGCTTTAGCGAATTAGGCCTCTGACACGCGTAATTCGCTGGTTTCATTAGCAAATTACGCGGCCCAGTCCTTGAACGCCAACTCAGCTTATGTATGTCGCTTATGGGGCCAACGACTTTGATCATGTGGCAGTTTGGAAAATTGATTTCAAAGCGTGGCATTCAGGCAAATTTCTTTTACAAACGTGGCACTTTGGCTGTTGTTCCGTGATCTACATATGTTTCAAACATTTTACAAATAAATCACCAAAAGTGAAAAGTGGCAAGTCTGATATTTCATTGACCGAAAGACACGTTATATCACATGCATTCTTTTGTCTAGAGAAGTAGTCATCAAGTTACTGTGTTTTAAAGCATGTTTTCTGTTTTAGTCAGTACTAGAAGAGTGTGAGAAGGTAATCTTGATCTGGTGATTATTCGAAAGCTTTAATTAACTAAACCCATCAAGCCAAAGCAAAAGAAAAAGAAAGATACAAGCAGAGTTCATTGAATGCCAGACAAAAATGATGAGACGGAAATACAAACACTCAGTTTGCCTTGTTTCCACAAAAATAGCAAGACAAATGAACTTACCCCGGAAATAAAAAAGAAAAAGAGTGGTAAAACAAGGAGAAAAAGTTAAGGAATTCCAATAAGTGTTTTAAAAATCATTCGTAGAGTGAAAAAAAAGAGGTCCGGTAAGCATGTATTTAGAAGGTTAATTCAAGTCAACTATTGTCTCCATTAATTTTAAACATCTATATTCTCTGTCCTTAAGAATTGTTTGATTATAGGCTGAATAAACAGAAAGACTCTCCTTTTAAATAGAGAAATTACAAAAAAGAACTTTTCACCTAAACTACAGCTAAATTGAATGAAAGAAATGTTGGAGTATTTTGTTGGTGTTATATTGGGATAAACGCATACATTGGAGAATTTATATCATTAACCTTATCATTTGTGATAAATAAATGCATTTATACACTTATTCTCAGTTGTCATTTTCAAATGTTCAGCTATATAGTGTGAAACGTGATTAGTGTGTTGGGACTAACAAGGTTAACGAGCAGATTTATTGGGCCAGTCCAATGGGCTGGTTTAGAGCTGCACCTAGGTCCACAACAAAAACCTAGTAAAATTAAAGAATATTTTTTTATCAATTTTTTTATATCAAAATTAAAGAATATGAACTTGGAAAATTATAAACCGAATATTGAGACAATACATTAAAGAATAAGTAGTGCAAGTTAACATTTTTTAATTATTTTTTAACAATCTAAACCGAATACAATAATAAAAAAAAGGACATTTTCTACTAGTCTGAAGCACCAACTTTTGGTCACAGTTGGGTGAGTGCTAAAACAGAGTTGAATCACAAGTATAGTATTGCCTCAAAAGTTCAATCGATTGCTAACTTCAGAAGCATACTCTTTGGTCTTCAAATCACAGTTGAATCTTAACTTTTCTTTTCTTTTCTTTTGGGGGTGTTCAGTGTTCACACCTGATTGTATAGGTATATATGCGTAGCATCCTGAGGAAAATCAGATTCTGCAAACGAAACAAGCTGATTATTGGATCCCACTTGTTTTGGTGTTGGAATGATGCTTCTTCTGCCCCATAATTACCTGCTAGAAAGAATAAGATTGTCTCACACTTCAAGCATCAGAGTAATTATTTAGTATTGATATTGATGTACCAAAACAACCACTAAGATTATTAAAAGCAAATAAGGAGGCAAAATACTTGGCGGGAGGGATGTGGGCGTGGCATGCTACAACATTTGTCTACAAAATACTTACTGTAATAAAAGGAATAAAAGAGAGGAAAACGATAGATGCACATACTGATATTCTTGGTAACTTTCAAAATTATATTTGATAAAGTGTGAGAAAGGGGAAAATAAAGAAATTGTTAAGAGTTTCTGAACATAAGAACGGTAAAAAAAATTGTGTCCCTATTTCTTTTTTCCAATTCTTGACGTAATTCATTCGCCTCATTGTTTTAATTTCTATAAAATTATATTTGGGTATACTTCTCTCATTCAAAAAATTTCATTTTTGTTCTTATTATTTGGGCAATATTAAGTCTAATTTCTAACCTCTATATTAACATCACAAGAAAATCCAAACATTAGAGACTATAATAATAATAATAATAATAATAATATAAATATAAACATGCAGAAGAAAAAAATAGAAGACCAAAACAAAAAATTATAGAGGATAAATCTTATTTAATTATCTCAAATACTACAGTAGAGCCTCAAGGCAGTTGCATTTTTATTTGAAACAACTAAAGCCCGTCTAATGCTTACATGAATTATTTTGCAACACAGAATAAGGCAGATTTCATTTCACCGTATTACATATCAGAAAAACGCTTGAAATCATGAAAAATAGCAAGTGGTGAAATGTCACAAAGAATAACATAGTTGATAGCTCTGTTCAATTCATAATCTTCAAGCCTGTTGGGGCATGCTTATTAGTCATTGCTCTAATGGCCTCCCAATTGAGTACACAATGAATCCAATCTCCCTCAACTTGTCAGCATTCAATATGTTTCTACCGTCAAACACAAATGCTGGTTTCTGCATGCTGTCATACACTCTTTGAAAATCAATGTTCTTGAACTCATCCCACTCTGTAAGAATGCATATCCCATGGGCATCTTTAGTAGCCTCATAAGCATCTCCAACAACACTAACTTGTTTCACCATAGTAGAACTCATTGGCTGCAGGTGGATTGGATGGTCCAGTTCAACACCATCCCTTGACAAATCCTTTTGAATCTGCTCCTCAATAACACGTGGATCGTAGATGCTCAAGCACGCGTTATCTCTCAATAGGCCTTTGCAGACATCAATTGCAGGAGTCTTCCTAGTGTCACCAGTGTCTTTCTTGAAGGCAAACCCCAGAATTGCAATCTTCTTACCCGAAACCGTGTTGAACATCGATGTCACAACCCGCCTCACAAACCTATTTTTTTGGTAGTCATTCATCTTGATCACTTGTTTCCAGTAATTAGCCACTTCAGTGAGGCCATTGCTCTCACATATGTACACCAAGTTGAGTATGTCCTTTTGAAAGCAAGAGCCACCAAAACCAACACTAGCATTGAGGAACTTAGGTCCAATTTTGGTGTTTTTGCTTAGAGCATGAGAAACTTGTGAAACTTCAGCTCCAGTGGCCTCACATAAGGCAGACATAGAATTAATAGATGAAATCCTTTGTGCCAAAAAGGCATTATCAGCTAACTTGGACAGTTCTGCAGACCACAAATTGGTTGTTATGATTCTGTCTTCACGCACCCAATGTGTATATATAGCCTTCAGTTTTTGAATTGCTTCTAAACCTTCAGGGCATTGATTCCCTCCAATCAGAACCCGGTCAGGGTTTAGAAGGTCTTGAATAGCTGTTCCCTCAGAGAGAAACTCAGGATTTGACAGAATTTGATACTTGATGCCCTTGCTATTAGTATTGTATGTTAGAATTTTCTCAATTGCCTCAGCTGTTCTAACTGGGACAGTGGATTTCTCGACAACAATTTTGTTAGACTTGGAAACATCAGCTATCATCCTAGCTGCACTCTCCCAATAGGTCAAGTCCGCGGCCTTTCCGGCTCCAAGTCCTCTAATTTTTGTTGGGGTGTTGACTGAGACAAAGATTATGTCTGCCTCATGCACATGCTTTTCCACATCGGTGCTGAAGAGGAGGTTCTTTCCTCTGCACTGATTCACCACTTGTTCTAGGCCGGGCTCGTAAATGGGGAGTTTGTTGCTGTTCCAAGCTGATATGCGAGAGTGAGAGATGTCAACCACAGCCACTTCAATTGAGGGACATTTGAGGGCAATCACAGCCATTGTTGGACCCCCTACGTACCCGGCTCCAATTCCACATATCTTCACCATTTTCTTTGCTTACAAATTACAGCCTGTGAAGCATGTGTGATACTATTTGAGCTCAAACAAAATTTTGCATGCATTGAGACACTAAGAGATCGGCTTAGTGGCCAGAATTTAAGTAAATTGCACGAAGTTTTAGGTTCAAATTTAGTTGTCCTTATTGTAAAAAAAAAAAAAAAAAAAAAAAAAAAACACTAGCAGTGTTTTCACTTTTCCCTCTTTCAATTGCCAATGAAACACCCATTTGAACATAGAAGTGAGTGGGAACATGCAGACTTACAGAGAATTACAGTTAGAGTAGACTAAGTGAAGACGAAGAAAAAAGGAAGGAAAAGTAAATGACACAGAAGTCATTCTGCCCTTTCCTAGAATTCCATATTCAAAATTTCAATTATAGGTACTATTATACATGAGATCATCACAACCACTAGCACTTTGCAAATATATATGTTATTATCTGAAAATATAACAAATGAATTGAGCCAGATCAGTCACTTAGTTCAGTACGTAAGCCTCCTTATTTTATATACGAGTTGAGGAACAGTAAATTTGAAACAGACGAGTTTCTGATAAGATTAATCACGAAACGGACCAGGACAATAACAGTATCCTTTTGTTTTCGTTTCCTAAAAAATGAAAGACATTATTGATCATATGCATACATAAGCAAAGTCACAGATATCTTATTGATGAGCAGGATATAGAGAAGGCAGCCATAAGAGTTAAAAATGTGAAATTAAAAAACCGGAAGTACCTTATATTATATTGGTAAATATCTTTGTGTGCAACGCTCAGACTTCACTGCAAAGGGATACAACAAATTAAGTGGGTGGGGGAGAGTACAAATGATAAGATGAGGATTCTAATGTGGGAATGCTGTCGGAAGATAATGCAATTCAGTAAAGCGAGAAGACAATCTCCTTACGTTCCAACTTTTGCCTTTGAATTAATTTATGTACCATTGCTTTGTCAAAGTGAAGTCCCAAATTCATTTTTTTCTAACAAAATCCACATTTTCTTAATAAAATTAAAATATTATCAATGCCTACATTACGATGACTGTTTATATGTTGACGCTACATTGCTCTGAAAATTGAAGATTCAAAGTGGGCAAAAAGACGATTCAGGAGTATTGTTTTTCATTAATTACTATTTGAGAGTCAATTTGAATTAATATCAAAAAATAGGTAATTCATAACATTGTTACGATTTTTTAAGTGATATTGTTATTGTTTTTCATTAATTACTATTTGAGAGTCAATTTGAATTAATATAAAAAAATAGGTAATTCATAACATTGTTACGATTTTTTAACTGATATTGTTACTTCTAACGTTTTCAAAACGAAGTCCTAGAATTCAGTTTGAATTTTTTTTCTGATTTACGATTTCAAAGTTATAAACTTAAGTTTTTTTTTTCACTTCATATTAGTAAAATATTTCTTTATAATTTAATTATTTAATAAATAAATGTATTTTTACTTTTTATATGGTTTTATTTAATATTTTTATATTTTTTTAAATATTTTCTAATTTTTTATATTTTCTAAATTTTTCATTAATGTTAAAGATTATTATTTGTTTTTTAAATTAAAAAAATAATAAAAAAGACTTAAATTTAAAAAGACTAAAGTCGTAACCAATCATACATTTCGAATTTTTTACTCGCATGTAATTGTAGCTTGCCATTTAAATTACAATGATTTTGTTGATGTATATATAAGTTGAAAACATTTACAAAATTTATAAGAATCACTTTTATTCTCTTGAAAGTGCATATAAATGATCTCAATATTTAGGTTCATATTTTAAGTCAGATCCTTCAAAACGAAGAAAGACATCGATAATGTCAGTTACCACTACTCCTATACATAAGAAGATACATAAATCAATTTCATTTAAATTTAAGTCTTTCCATTATTTTTTCAATTTACAAAATAAATAATAATCTTTAATATTAGTAAAATATAAAAATATATAGAAAATATTTTAAATAAAATAATATTAAAAAAAGATAGAAAAGATTAAATAAAACCATATAAGAAATTTTAAAATATTAAACAAAACTAAAAAATAAAAAACATTTATTTATTAAATAATTAGATTAAAAAATTATTTATAATTTTTTTAAAATGAAAAAAATCAAAACTGAAGTTATAAAATATTTTACGATTTTAATTTAAAAAAAAAATCTACAACTTTAAATTCACAAATTTTTTTAAAAAGTTAATTAAAATACTAAAATATTTTATGACTTCAGTTAAAAAAATTAGAAATATGTTATAACTTATCTCATTTTTAATTTTAAATTAATAGAAAAAAAAATATCCATGAATGGTCATTTTTCCTTCTAAGTTTAAAGACCATCAAAAAGCATCAACATTGAAGACAGAAGATATAGGTTGATGACAGTGAAGATTTATCACAAATTCATAATAGTTATTAATAGTTAAAATTTGTATTTTTTTATTTGTAAAAATCAAACACAATACGAAAAGGTTTAAAATGCACAATATTCTCAATCAATTGAATTACATACTTTCAATCATTTCAATCTTATTATTTTACCATATTAATAAAATAATTTTATCTCTTTCTTTACATTTATTATACTTTTCTTTAAATCCGTAATCTCCATTGAATCCTAATTCTTCGCAAAACCCATTAATCTTTTAATTTTTTTTTCATCTTTATATTTGCACACTTCACTTTTTATTTATTATTTTATTTTTAATTTGTTTTCATGATCAATCTTCGAGATTGATAAAAATTAAAGGCATTGGCTACGTTCATTGTACATGTAGGACAGAAAAGGAAAAAGGGGAATGCATCAATCGTATCCGTGAGACCCTGATTCGCTAACTCCAACTTTATGATAATAGGAAGAAAAAAATAGAGTTAATCAACACTTGTGTGTTGCGAGTCTTGTGACTTCTTATATGCACATTTCTTATACTAGAAAATAACCAAGTATCAAATGCATTAAAAAAATGTTACATTTAAGTATGGCTTAGTGTAATTTTTGGTCATTATATTTTTTAATTGTTTTACTTTGCTATATTAAATTTTAAAAATTTTATTATAATTCTTTATATTTTTGAAATGTATTATTTTAGTTATTTTAAAAAAAATTATTAGAAACATTAATATTTTTTTAATTTTTAAATTTTTAAATGGTTTAATATCATTTTTGATATATTATGTTTCGTTTTGGTACATCAAGTTTTAAAAGTTTCATTTTGATCCTTTATATTTTTGAAATATATCGTTTTGGACATTTTTTTATTTTTCATTAGAAATATTAGTACTACCAATGTTTTAAATTTTAAAATAGTTATGTTAGTATAATGACGTCTAAAAATTATCACTATTTTTTATTTAAAAATAAAAATCACTAAGTAAATGAAGAAAAGATACATTTGAAATCATGAACAACAAATCATCATCATCATTATTAGTATTATCAATTTAATCATTTAATGACGATAATAATTTTATTCACCAATTATTCTTAATCACAATGGCTAAGAGTCCATTCTCTTTCCATCACTTCGTCTCTCATCGTCGACCCAAAAAGATCATTGCCCCACCCTTGCTTTTGTCATGCCACAACCACACTACGTCTACATGACCGGAATTGTTGTCTCACCTAACAAAAACAATCATCTTATTGTTGCCACCAACAAAGCGCGTTGATAAAGGCAAAGAAGAAGACCTTGACAATACCCAATTGTGGATGAGGTTTGACCAATAAGGCCAATCAGAATCATCTTCCTTTGTAACGCACCATTCAACTCCTCAGTTACTCATCTTCTCCCAACTCAATTGTAAATATCATATGAGAAATACTCTACTTGCCTGACTCAACTGTGCGCGACAATATAGGTTTTTGCTCACATACCTCATAAAGAGTCACATTGTGACTTCTTCATTTAGATTTGGGTTAATTTGTGAGGGTCGTATTTTTGTCTTTCGTCGAATACAACTCTTACATCTATCTCTCATACTTTTATTTCCAATAACATAACTGTATGAAATGTTTTGATTTTTTGATGAGGATTATAAGAATTTTCAGTGATTCCAACGAGATTATGTGTTGACATCGTTCGATCTATGTAGTGCTATATTTTTTACCTTTTTATATCTGGAAGAGGTTGGATGAGACGATATTTTTTTAGTTGAATATTTTTTTAAAAATAAAATAAAGATAGTGGTGATTTTTAAACGCGACTGTGTAAAATTAATTATTTTAAAAGACTTAATTCATTTTTAATCCATTATATTTTGTAATTATTTCGCTTTGGTACCTTAAATTTTAAAGTTTCATATTGGTCTTTTATATTTTTGAAATGCATCATTTTGATTCTTTTTAAAAATTTAAACCTTAACAAAATACTAATATTTCTAACGAAAAATTAAAAAAGAACCAAAACGATATATTTTAAAACCATAAAGAATCAAAATAAAATCTTTAAAATTTAATATACAAAGAAATAATTATGAAATATAATGATTAAAGGTGCCATTAAACCTTTAAATATTGATCTACTAAATTCATTATTACAACTCCTTTTGATGAAGTGATTAAGTATTCGATTAGTAACTAGGTATCTTGAAACATTAACAAGAAATACTTTTTTTTTTAAAACAAGGGACCAATAGTATGTGTTCAATTCCTTTTTAAGAAGAAAAATTATAAACGACCATCACATTTTGAATTGGATTGGGGTGGATAGTGAGAAAAAAGAAAAAGTGACAAGAAAGTGACAGTATAATATATGACAAGAAAGAAAACATAAAGTGAGATGTAGATGTCTTTTTTCACAGTAAAAAGTTATTATATTAATAGATGACCGAGGTTTTCACTAAAAATAATAAATAAATGACTGAGATTGATACAGGGAATATCAACTACCACCACAGAACAAAGCTCATTATAAGTTACAGGGTGGCATATAACCTTTCGCACACCATATCAAGCTTACTTCTATATCACCTGCGAGAAATGCTTGCAATGTCTCTGAGCTTTTGAACTGTTGTTACATAGGAGAAGTCACTGAACTTTCAGAAACCTAGTTGCTTCGATATAAATCAAGGGATTGAGAAAAACGTAGAAAGCAATGCAATCACCTTGCTAATAACGTATTTTGACTACGTTACTTTCAAGGTAAGGAAACTAACTTCCACCTCTCCTGAACAGTGCACATTTTGAGTTTTTAATCAAAAAACATAGTGAACAACTAAAGTGCAGTTAGGTGTGAATGTTTTGGAAGATGTTGGTGGCCGTGTAAATTTACTTAACCCATTCTCCCTTTTTCATGGAAAATCTAGAGAAAGAGGAAGCAGTGACTCCCACAAGGAGACTCAACATTGAGTACAATGGCAGTGACCTATACGACTCGTTCGAGTTCAAACAGATGACTTTACAACTCAACGAGGCCATTCAAACCTCAAAAGAATCTTCACCAGCTTACAAAGAGATGACGCACAGGCACAAGCTTAAAAAGGCCATTCAGGGCTCTAATGGCTCATCGCCATCATTAGTCTTCCACCTAAATTCACCCTTTTATCGTCGCCACCTGAAGCGTCTCTACAAAGAAAGCACAAAGGCACCAAGAAGAATTTCCAGTCCACAAGTACCAGAAAAACCAGCGTGCATAAGAGGAACAAGAGAAAAAGGTTTTGTTACTCGCTTGTGGTTGAAGGTTAAAGGTTTACTAGGGAAGAAGCATGAAGGTGAAGAGGGGAGAAACCAACCCTCGATAGTATTTTGAGAAACTCTTCGTGTAAAGAGTCACTCATATATGCAGAGGTAATGCTAAAAACGCAGGTCAACGAAGTTTTCAATTTACGGTCTGAAGAACAATTAAAATAAGGCGCAACTATGCTTAAAACATTCCTTCTAAGTTCTAAGTCGCAACCATTTATATGACAGCTTTTTTAATCTCTCTTAGGATCAGAAAAATAATTATCCTCTCCTCACAATGTATAGCACATAAAATAATGGACATGCCAAACGTGAGCAACTTGCTGCGTGGGGGCATGGTATTTGGTACATATAACTGCGTATTGCTGATTTCATTCTTTCTTTTCATGTAAAGATTCATAATACACAAGCCTGCTTCAGATGTAGCAGGAAGTTTGGAGCTTGGACAAAAGATTTAAAAAGGAAAAGTAATACACAAAGTGTGCAAAATATATTTCAAAAGAAATACAAAATCTCGAATCACATTCAAAGGGTGGAGAGGATATTTCTAGGACAGCCTTAGTGCCATTTCATGAAGAAGAGCTCGCTTTTGTGAAGTATTAATTACATTATGTGTTTCAGCATTCTCAAGCACTTCAGCAATTATTGCAGATGCAGGGCCAAGAGGTTCCTCAGCCACCCTCTTCAACATGAAAGCCTGAACAACCACAGCAAGGAGAATAAGCCAACAAATGTTAACGCATTTTATTTGTGGAACAGTTAGAAATCAATAGTGTAAGGATAAAAAAAATCAGAAACATCTGTTTAAAATGACAAAATTATATTTTGTCATGATTTTTTCTTGGCAGTGTTCGATCATTTCACAAGATATAGAAAAGTTGTGAATTTAATGGCAGAAATTATTTTCTTTACAAAAATGGGTAAGCAAAATTCTTGCCAGTTATTATACGGTGCAAGGATATCAAACTGCAAAGCAAGCGATAGTTAACACAAAGGAGCTCATGCTGCCTTTGATGCACAACGGAAGAGTTTTAGAATGATAACCTGGCCATGATGGGTTATGTTAATTGTGCAGGGTTGCTGAAACCAAGGCTCTCCATCAATTTGAACAGGAAACATGGCAAACAATTGTATCTTAATTGACTGTCCTTGTGCAAGTCTTTGAGCTCGAGAAAGCCCGACCTGTTTTGACAAAGCCATCGTCAGAGAATTTGACTATTTGAGCTTCCATGATTTTATAGTTCAAATAAACTCCCTAGAGCTTAATATAGACAAATAAACCATGTCTCAATTCTATAGTTCAAATAAATTATCAATGAGAGCTGAAATAGAATAGGATACTGAAATAAAGCACAAGTAACAGAGGCCACGGGCTAAATACAACTGAGATGCAGTTCCACTTCCACGCAAAACATTATTTAAAATAAAACGAAAAAGCTCTTCATGCTTTAGTTCTTAGTTCCAGTTTTTTTTAATAATTTAATTAAGAAAAGGGTCACCAACAACATAATCTTTAAATCAATGTCAAATCTCAAGTAGTAGACGCTTTAGCTACAGCGTGATGTACGTACTAAAGTAGCATATCACTAATACGGAATCCAGGATTCATTTTACCTGAAGCTTCCCGAGGTGCCATGTTCCAGATATGCTCACAACTTCAAGTATCTTATCATGCATGGATTGTTGATCAAAATTATCATAATTTTCATCCTCGTTTTGCCACAAATCTACACCTCCCATGTAGCTTCCAATATTTGCAACAAGCACACCTTCCGCATCCTGAATTAATTGAAAACCAAATTGAATAATTCAGTGAAAGGGCTTTGCTCTTATTTTTGGTGGGGGTGGGTTGTAGTGTAAAAAAAGAAACTCAAAAAAGGAAGTTCTGATTTAAAAATTTGAGTAAATTACATTCACTTCCTGTCCCCAAACTTAAATGTCTACTCTATGTTCAAAACCTACAAATACACACCCTGATTTGAATTTTTCACATGACAAATAGTCCCTTCAAATTAACTACTTGTCAAAAGAGTTAACCGCATGCTGACATAAGAAATGATATTAGAAACACAAATGTCAAAATTACACTCAAATTACATCTTAACATTATAATATATTTAGACTTAAGAGTTAGTCACTTATGAAAAAAATAATAATTTATAATCTAAGCAATTATACCAGAAAGAGTGATGTGAACCAAAATAAAGGTTATAAATACTTAACAGACTCACCTCAGGGACCTCAATTTCAACTCCATCCACCTCAACTCGAATCTGCCAAAATAAATCCGCAAATGTCCTATCCATAAGACTTTTAGCGCCTTCTCTTGCATATAGAACTTTATTCATGAACTGCACATGTTAAGAGTAATTTCAGGATTTAATCTAGAATTTTCAACATATAAGATCATTGTAAGCATATTAAAATAACTGTGAAATAATGCAGCAAATAATATTAAGTGTGGTATTGAAACCTCTACTGCAAGGTTCTAAATGATATAAGTCAAGCAATCACCGGTTCATGTAAACCTGTTAGATGTTATTCTAAGTGTAAATAAAACAAACTTAAAAGAAAAGGCCATTCATCTCACATAGAAGGGTGTCAAACAGATCAAGATCATTACTAGACAAGCTCAACAAAATGTCATTAGATTCAACCCAGTACAGCAATGATAGACACAGAAGATGGAGACAGGTGTACTCTAGGAGGGTCCCTGTAAACTGCCAGTTAGTTAAACTGTCAGCTAGTGAGAAATGTTAGTTGTAATTAACTGTTAGTTAGTTGCTGTTAGAAGAAGTTTATAAATAAGGGGTTAGTAGCTGATAGCAGGAGAGGAATTCAGAAATGTAATAGGAGGTTGTGATCCTCGAAATCGCATTGTTACTGCTGTAATTGCTCTCTTTTTCAATAAAGATCCTCTCTTTCATCTATCTTTCTGGTCCAGTTCTATCAAGCAACTACATAATCTCTGCCTCAGCCCGATGCAGGTTGTCAGCTATAGCGTGTCAAACCAAAAAAATGAAGTTCTCAATTTGGATCTCCAAAACGAAGCAAAAGCCCAGTGACAAACCAATTTTTTGGGTTTTTAACGGGTTTTTGCTAAGCCGGGTCAGGCTAAAAAGATCCATGCTTAGTTCAAACGCAAAATTTTAAGCCCAGGTCACAAAGGGATAAACCAGTGTCCCACGTCACACTATCACAACAATTATGTTGATGTTAATCAGTAATTCAAGAACCAAACAAAGTGTTGATAAATTCCTTCAAAGTTATTGAAGAGAATAATTTACTCCTATATTATACATAAGAATACACAACTTAGAGAGTAAAGCTCCCACTCTTAATTAGACATTCTCAACTTAGGATATGCATTTCACATACTATCTCCACAAACAGCCAAAACAAATTCTCTCTCAACATCTCAAATTACCCTACTTTTATTTTTATCCCTATACTTTATCTTCTTAATCTCTTGTAATCTACTAGCTTTTATCTTTATCTCTAAAATAAATTTTTAAGAATTTTTTAAAGAATGTTAACAGTTAAAAAAAATATATATCACAATTTAAATTATTCATTGTAAATCTATAATCTATATTTAAGGATATTTATATATTATAAATCTTAATTATGATATAATTTATATATTAAAAATTTATTTATTATAAATTATAATTATTATTAAATAAATAAACATTTATCCTATGCAATACATAAACTAAAATATTAGTGATAATAACTGAGAGATATTAAAACTCAAAATGTCTTAATCCAAGAGCTAATTTTAATAATATGCTAAAACTAATATAACGTAATTAAATTTCCATTCACTGAAAGAGAAAGCAATCTTATATGGCAATATCATCCAACAAAAACAATAAAATAATCTTATACCACCCAACTAGCCTCCTATTAATACACAACTAGACAATCAATTCAAAATTCAGCCTATTAGACACCAAATACCTGGTTATAAAACTTATCTGGATTCTCTTCACGCAGATTATGAATGTCCAAAGCAACCTTTGCATCACAACCAATTCCTAAAACCAAATATTTGTTAGATCCAGAACTAGTCAAAATGATGCAAGAGATGTGGGTTTGGGAAGCATAAAATAAGAGAAATAATTGCTTTTTTTTTCAAAAACTCACTTGAGAAATTGCATAAAAAACCAAAAAATAGAGATAAATTTTCCTAAAACAAGCTAATCTAAACACGCACAGTCATAGCTTGACAATTAGCAAATGGTGTAATCTAACAAAATACAAGTGGTATACAACTAATGTTTACAATTAAAGGCAGACAAAGAATAGCAACTTATTATAATTCAACTAAATCTATGAGAGTGAAGACAAATTTGCTCCCCAAATTCATACATGTTAAACCTCACTTCAACTATCCAACACAATGTGAGTAGAATCAGACTTGACAGGACAAAATCAATAGAGTCGGCCTTTCAATTTGCTTCAACCAGATTCAGTCAAACCAGAGTACCAGACCATGCTCCAGACTCCTAAAGACATCTTTCTCTCCATCTATAACCCACCCAACCCCCTTATCCAAAACACAAAGAAACTAGCTCCCTATCAAAGTTTAACAAGCTGACTTTCCAGATGCTTTAAACCTACAAATTTTAATATAATTAACAGTAACAATGAGAAATGTGTATTCACATACCAAGATAATTGTTCAAAAACTTTGTTGGTTGCAGCTGTTGCTTTCCTTGTGGATTACTAATTGTTACCTTCCAACGGTCAAGAACCGTAACAGCAGCATGTTCTATGTGTTGCAAAAATGTAGTAAGACCCCCTTGCCTCTCCACTGGACCCAAGCCACCTCCCCAGGAGAGAACTCTAGCGAGATCATTTCCTGTACCAGCAGGAAGAATAGCAACTGGGGGAGGAGAAACAAAATTTTGCTTGTCTATTGCATTCAGAACCCAACCAACAGTACCATCTCCCCCACATACAAGAACTCTGAAGTGAGACACCTTTCTAAACAAATAAAGTCCCATCTCTGGCCCCTGTGTTGAACTTAATTCAATCACCTAAACAAAATAAACAAAGGACAAAATAAACAAAGGTTCGGTAATCATGTTGTCAAAGAGTATCCCCAACAAGAAAGAGGATTATTTTAGCCATTTAGGGAGTCTTTCAAGTATACCACTAGAAGATAGTAACTATTCCATAATCTCGTAGTGTTTAGGTAATTTTTTATAAAGAAACAAGTGCTTGATGAATAGTAGCAGCTTGGTTAACTCGGCACTTGAAAGAGAATGAAAATAGTGCAGCAAACAAAATTGGAAGCAACAGTCAAATACTCGATGATAACCATATATTGTGAAATGCAGCCAGAGTAACAAACCTGAACAGGATTTAAAAGGATATTCAGGCGCATTCTAAGTGAGTCTCCACGCTGGGCACCACTCTTCTTGTTTATAAAAACTAACAATGGTCTTGCATCCGGAGGCAAATCAATCAAATCATATTTCTGCTTCATTCCTAATGAGTGGGATTCATCCTTCTGATTGATCGATGAATTGCGTCTAAGACTGGGTTTTCTATCCAACTTATTATCTACTTCACTATCTTGATGTCGAACCTCCTTATTCGAGCTACTTTTTTCACCCACTTCATGATGACCATTCTGTATTTGATGAGAATCCCCAGTGCTTTCTGTGGACACTTCACCAATGCTCTCACTATTCCCAGATTCAACAGATGGTTCATTTCCATGCTTGTACTTTTTGCTCTGGTTCCTAATACTTGCCCGAACTGATGATGCTATTTCATTTGCCCCATGAGTAATTGAGCTCAAAAATCCACCTGGCATGTTCCAGTTCAATTTCTTCACATACAATGGTGATAGTATCAATCTTCTAAATTGGCCCAAATCGCAAATATCACCCGTTTCATTAGACATTGTACTATGACAATCAACATGTACTAAACGTTGACACCACAAGCAAGACCATATAGGGGAACCACTGAGGAACGTCCCACCACATGGCTCTTCACAGTAACTACAGAGAGCAGTTTCATCAGGTTGGTCAGCTACATCTGTCCAACGAACAGTCCATTGGTGTGTGACGTGCTCGTATCCAATCATAGAAACACACTTGCAGTCCTTGTGTGCACTAGAGGAACAGCTCAGATGAGCTACTGCACCACAAGTACAGCAACGGTGGATGAAACCTTCAGAAGCTACTATAGGCCCTAGAGTTTGAGAGGGTGACATGGACTTAAAACACACACAGCAGTTTAAATTCTTTGCACGAGATGCAGATTCTAGGTCCCATGTATGAGGGGCCGCAGGAATTTTGTGCCTTGCCTTTGGATTTTTCTTAGATCTAGCTATCGCTTTCATCCAACTTAGATTGATGTTTCTCCTCCATTGAAAGGCCGTGTAGGTTATGGTCAAAATTCCAACAAGAGCAGCAACAAAACAAGATAGAACAAAAAGCTGATCAGTCGGATTCTTGGTATTCCAACTGTAAAATAACAACTCAAAATCTCTGTCATCATCCATTCCTCAACTATATAATTCTAAAAGATACAACTGTATTGCTAGTATAATTTGCTTGGTTGTGACAATCCAAGTTAACTACAATAAATGCCTAACTATAAATCATAAACCTCAGTGTGTATAAACAACATAAAGAAATCACACCCCATAAGTCTCATTCTTCAATCAAAATTCATAAATAGGCAATTCCAAGCAGTGTAATACATGAACACTCATCCTTCTTCTCTTAAAAAACATATTGAACAAGAAAGGCATTCCTCATCCCTATTTTTTCTCAAAAGCATTTTCTGCCAATCTCTTTTTGCGAACTTAAAACTTCTAAACCCCAGCAAGGATATGAACGACAAGCATACAGAATACCTGCATCCAAAAAAAAATCTAGAACATTAAAAACGGGGGAGAAAAACAATTTTCCAACATATTACTCTAGCGTGTTGTTGATCCTCGTCATATAGTATAATTATAATTGTAACAAAATAACAAAGTATAAGTCTAAATGACATATATTAAAAACTGAAATGCTACAATTTAAAACAAAAAACAGTTTATAGAGCAGTGAAAACGCCAACCTCATTCTCAGAAACGAAACAGACGAAACTCATTCCCAATCAGCTATAGCATCAATTATTCTAAACATTTAAAATATCAATAATTAAGAATTGATCATTCATTATTATGGCATGAAACGAAAGTAGCTTACAGTTGCGGTTGCGCAAGGGAGATCGAGATTAGATCAAACCCTAGCTGATCGGGAGAGAAAAATTATAGTCGGAGACGAAGCGAGAAATAGAAGAAGAAAAAACAGAGACAGATAGAATCTATGCAAGCAAGTTCCGAAACAGAGCGTACCTTTTTCTTAATAGGGAAGAAAGGAAAAGAAAAAATATTTTAGAAAAACTGGAAGAAAATTAATAAATCTAGTTCTCGCTGTTGCTTTTTTAGCGCTCACAGTTATAACTTAAGAGTGAAATTAATATATTTTTTAAATAAAAAATTAACTTGTGTTTGCTGGGAGAAGATTCTGTATGAAAGAATCTCCATACGAATTGGATTCCTACAGTTTTTTTACTAAGCCACGTGTATCCTTCAAATAATTCGAATCCGGAATCAATGTTTAAACAAAAATAATTTATACTGAGTATCACTTAATCAGCGCACTTGGTGTAAATACTAAAAACTCAACTTTACAATATTAAAAAAAAATCCTTCTTAAGAGATTTTAAATTTTAATAATATCTTCCATTTTTTCAGAAGAATATCTTCCATATTCTTAAATAATTATTTTGAATAATTGTGCTTTTAATTTTAAGAATTATTCTTTAATGAATATATGGTTAGGAGTTTTTCTTCAACAAAAGCATTTTTAAAATTTTGAATTTTTATCTCTTTTAATTTATTATTTTCATCATCATTTTTAATTTTTTTAAAGATATTATTAATAATTAAAAGTAACTTTCTATTATAATATAGATTGTTTATTATATCTCTAAAATA
>PYAF01006015.1:564390-588803 GCA_007407185.1 Glycine tomentella | reverse complement strand
AATATTATATATCCTACGAAATTAAAATGATATTACTTTTTGAATATAAATAAAATTAAATTTAATGGTTATGTTAATTTTTAAAAAATTATAAATTACAAATTGTATGATTTTAAAGTAATTATCATAAAATTTAATAATATATATAATATTTTATGATTGAATGAAAATATAAAATTTATATTTTTTAATCCTTAAAATTTAAAAATGTTATTTTTGGTTTGTAAATTTAAAAAAATTATTATTTTTAGTTATTGACATAGTAAAATAATACTTTGTAACGATTTTTAAATATTTTGTGACTATTTTTAACACTTTATAATAATTTTCAAATATAAATTTAAATAATTCAAAATTAAATTAAATTAAGACAATTAAAAATTATCATAAATTATCAATTTAATGTCAGAGATTAAAAAAAAATCAAAAGTTAGAGATTAAAATAATATTTTAAAATTTAAGAGACTATAAAAAATATATACCCAAAATTCTGCAGCTACACATATTATTTATTTTATTTAAAAAGATACCCACTTGAAAAACATAATTAAAGCGCTGATACGGGAGTAGAGTCTTCTCACTTCTCAGTATGGGAATTAAGCCACGTGTACAATAATAGAGTAAACGGATCAATAATCAACTTATGGGGTTTCGTCGGCAGTTTGATGATGCGTTGTTGTCATTTCAAAAATAGACACGTCGCTAATTGAACACGTCGCTCTACTCTGTATGCTATAAAAGTATAGAAAATAATTAGAGGATAAATAGTTAAATTTATTTTGAAATTGTGGAACATTGATAATTTAATTTTAGAAAAATATAAAATCTAAATTTAATTTTTAAATATATAAAAAAGTTTGATAGATTAATCTTACAAATAATTTAATGATAAATTAATCTATCAATTTTACAATTTAATATCAAGTTAGTCTAAAATATAATGTATTATCAAATTGATTATTAAATATTATAATATAATGACAAAATCATTTTACAAATTCAATATCAAGATAATTGTGTCCCACTTTTTACACATCTAATAAATTAAAATTATATTTACATTTTTTTAAGAATCAATTTATCATTGTTTTATACTTTGAAGAATAAATTCATCATTTACCCATAATTAAATTATAAAGAGTGAGTCTACAATAGCAAATTCTTTACATCAGAAAGCTATACATGACAACTTCTACGCAATTTTTCACAAATTTGTATCTTATTTTTGGTCCATTTGGCTTTTAAAATCATGGTATTCAACATAGTAAGAAAAATAGGACACATGTTATAAGATAATTTTTTTTTATCTTGGATATCATTTGACAATTAATGAACAATAGAAGTAAAATAATAGTATAAAATTTATTAAAATATTATTTTGATTTTTTTATACAATTATATATAAAATTTAATGTGTTTACAGAAATAAAAGTAAGAAAGATATTTGAATAAAAAATGGTTTAAATATATTTTTAGTAATTTAAATTTGACTAATTTTCTTTCTAGACCTCCAAACTTAAAGTGTTTTTTTTAGCTCTTAAAATTTTAAAAAAAAATCTTCTTTTTAGACTTTCTTCACAATACAAAATCAAACATAAAATAAGATATTCACATTTCATGATAACTTTTGGCTACCAATTTTTTTTCTATTTTTTCTATTTTAAAGTACGCTTCTCTCTACTAAAAATTATCATAATCAAGTTAAAAAATAATCAAAAACCCATTAAGTGCTTTGAAATATGTTTTAGTTTTTTTAATTGACTTAATTTTGACATTTTTAGACTGCAACAAAGTTGTACCTAAAAATATGAAATAGAAAATCAAATTCTAGCAATAAAAAATGGCAAGAATTATGAATCTCTTATTTCTTATTTGGCTCACACTTTGCATAAGTACTAAAAAAAAGATTTTGCATCTTTCATGGACTAAAAAAATTAACTTTAAATTTGGAGGACTAAAAAATAATGACTCATGTTTAAGAGATTAAAAACATATTTAAACATAAAAAAATATAGTATTTTTTTTAAATGATTATGTAAGTTCGTTACTACTCTTTTTTGGTTATTAAATAAATAAAATGGAAATAAATGATTCTTTCTAATACTCTGTACTAAAAAAGTTATCTTATATTAAGTAACAAAAATTAAAAAAATTGTTTTGTCTTCATTTGCTTAATTTGTGTGATGTTTCCTATTATTTTTTAAATCAAACTTGGAATAAAGATATGTATCTTATCTATTATCATAATTTTAACAAATAAAAATGTTTCTTTCTTTTATTTTTCACTTTCATTTGCACACAAATTAATCTATCAACAACTGCCACACATAAAAATAGGAAGTATTTTTATCCTCAAATCAATATCATTTTGATGAAACAATTACGGTGATTCTTTCTGTTTTCAATTTATTGGGGTTGATGTTGGTTTTTTTTTTATATTTACATACCAACAAATTAAAATTAAAATCCTCTCATATGTTTATCTTCTACAATTTCTTCCTTTGTGTTTGAGAAAATTTTCTAGCCAAGAAAAAAGTAAGCAATAATGTTTTATTTAATTTTTTAATCCCAACTTAGCACTTTTTTTGTTTTTCATATTTTTTTCATCATCTAACAACTGCTTATAACTGAGAAATCAACCATTGTGCCATTTATTAAAAAAAATTGCCTAAATATCATGCACACAATAAAATTAACTAGACTGCCAAGTGGCCTATTTCGCTACTTAGACCAGCAAAATAAGTAGTTGACGTGGCTAAATTCTGGTGGCCACGTATTTTGCTACAGACACAGCGAAATACACAGTCAACAACTGGAAGTCCACGTGACATATTTCGCTTGGTCCCTAAATGAAATACGTCTAACAGTCACACAAAAAAGGGTCATTATGGACACGTGGCAGGCGTGGACGAATTCGCTACAAGCCTCAGCGAATTACGTCCACGTGGCCCAGTATTTAAATACCTCCCCCCCTTCATCCATTACTCCTTCACTCCAATCTCGTTCTGAAATTCTGAAAGTGACTCCCCTTTATCAGTGTGACTCTCCTCTCTCAGTGTGCAGCATAACAAGTTGGACGCATGAGATACACCCGTGCATTGATATTACGTATCTTAGGCGGGATGTTGTTTGTGGACACCGCCTCCAGCTTTGTGCCAGCTCGATACCTGCTTTATTTGGATGATTTCAAGCGCACAGGTTCGTTCAGTTGGGGATTTGTTGTTCTTGCAGCCCTGTATAGGGAGTTGTGCAAGGCGACACGTGCATCACGTCGTGAGATGGGTGGATGTGCATTATTGTTGCAATTGTGGGCTTGAATGAGATTCTGACTAACGCACGTGTGTTGGTTGTTCCATATGCCTACAACCCATTTAGTAACACATTTTTTTTGGTATGCCCTCATCCTCTATGGACAACCGTCAATATGATTTTCATAAACCATTATAGCCTTTTCGTATCACTTTTTACAACTACGATTGTGCGATACTCAGCCATACAATATTGCTTTATTGTCATTTGCACATTGAACTTGCTCCCAAACACCTAGTCCTTATATAGCTCTTGACCCATCTCCTAGTTAGGTATTTGCACTCCTTGCATGTCATCTAACTCCTCATTTGGGTATGCTCAATTAATATTCATGTAATGGCTTATGTTAGACCAAAATGGTACATTGCCCTCTCCTGTATAATGAGACATGGAACACATTGTTCTGTTAAACCCACAATCATTTTAACACTATTGACTGACACACAGTTATGCGTCCATACCTGGAATCGGAGGCGGATCTTGCATCCCAACAATGCCTAGAGAAGGGATTGGAAAAGCACGATCGAAATCACCATCTACGTCCGTATCCAACGAGTCGCTGTCTGACCTTCATCAACCTCTTCCTCAGAACTATCCATAGGCCAAGCCGGGTCCTGGGTCGATATAATACCCCAGAGTCCTAGCGCGGATGGCGTGGGATTCCGCGCGGATCGCGCCAGAGGTCCTGCTGAGAAAACCATGTATGGTGTGTGGCGCGATTAGCGCCAGGGTTGGCGCGATCAGCGCCAGACTCTCTGGAACATGGCGCGAGGGGCGCCATGGTTTGCAGCCAGCGCTGATGGCGCCAAAGGTGGCGCTAGTGGCGCGGAAAGTGGCCTGGAACACCCATTTTCCCTGGTTTTCCACGCGACCAGCGCCAAGGTTGGTGCTGGTGGCGCCAACTAGGTTTGGAATGTGGCATTGATGGCGCGGGTATGGCGCTGATGGCGCCACAGGTTCTGGAAGTTGGCGCTGGAGGCGTGGGTTCCGCGCGGTTGGCGCCATAAGGTCGGCGAAGCTGGCGCGGGTAGCGCCAAAGCTAGCGCGGATCGCGCCAGACCTCTGACAGACCCAGTATAAAAGGGGAATCGCGTTTTTGGAAGAGAAAACCTCCTCTTCTTCTTCCCCAGCGCCATTTTTGCCATGGGAGAGCTTCTCAAGCTCCCTTGACCTTGTTTCTTCACCCAAATCACATTCCTAACTACATCAAACCTCTTAGAAACCTTGAGAGAGCTTGAATCCTTCCTCCATATCCTTTGTAACCTAGAAAAGCCCCTTCTTTGAGAGAGGCTGAAGAGTGCTCGAGTTAGGCAAGGAACGACGGTGTTTCAGCTGCACCAAGGCTAGGGAGAGTAGCCCAGAGGCCTTCCTCATCAGTTCTGAGGTAAGAAACTCGAGTTTCTCCGATTGATTTGTGGTTTGGGAGTTTGCATGAATAGTGACCCACTTTTGGTAGAGCTAGATTAACTCTGGGTCCAGTTGAGAGACGTGTTTAGAATGATGAGAAGAGGAAGGATTAGCTTTCAGTTTGTGATTTGGTGAATGTTGGTTTTGGCTCTAGATTGTGCATGTGTGACTTGGATTGAGTCACTTGATTTGAGACATACAAGAGCCTTGTTGATGGGCTTGATGTGCCTGAGAGACCATTTGAACGGAGCCTTATGATTGAGACCGTTCAAGCCCTATGGAAACCCTGAGTATTTGGTTGGTGAGAGCTGTGATGCTCATTGTGAATGGCTTGTGTTGAGTCTGTGGTGACTCTGAGGCCATGGTTGAGTTGAGATAGACCACTGAGGGTCTACGAAAAGGCTTGTGATGGATGAGCCTGATGAACCTTAAGTTAGATAACTTGGGTTGATGGAAAGGACTGAGGTTCCTTTCCCAGAGGCAGTTGAGGACTGCTTGATGAGCTTGTTCATGTATCTGCTTGAATGGTCTGTGATATGTGGTTGTGTGCCTTGTTAGGGCTTGACACTCTGGGTGTCAGAGACGCAGGTCATAGTTCGAGGTTGAAGCTGTGAGGCACGGCTTGCCAGGTAAGCTCATCGTTCTGGGGATTAATCCCTTATTCTTGTTTGCCACCCAAGTGGGTGATGGTAGTGTTTTATGCAATTGATATATGTGTGTATATATATATATATATATATTGCTTATGAAGGGCTAGTGTGGCCTGTTATGATTTCTGATTGGTTGAACACCAGAATGGTGTTAGAATGTGTTATATGAGAAAGAACCCCAGGATAGACACTGAGAGAGTGTGAGGGTGATGATACACCTGTTGGTACAGGTGTGGATGGCTTTGGGCCTTTTGATGATGAACACTGTGATAGTGTTCTATGACTAAAGTATGAGATAAAGACCATGGTGATGGTCTGTGATTGGGGCTAAGATAATACTATGATAGTATCGGATTAGATGAGATATTGAGGAAAATGCCATGAGGGCATGATAGCAATTGATGCTAGTTAGACACTGTGATAGTGTTATGCTGTATAATGATGTGCAATGTGATTGCACGAGAATTCTCTGGCCAGTAAAAATGGTTTTATGGACTCCCTGGGAATGAGTGCTCCCGGTGTGGATGATCTTCCTTGGGAGGGGCCATGAAGTCCTGAGGGATTGAGTGCTCCCTGTGTGGATGATCTCTCTCAGGCAGTGATTGAGAATCTTGAGGGATTGAGTGCTCCCTGTGTGGATGATCTCTCTTAGGTAGTGGACTGATAGTCTGAGGGATTGAGTGCTCCCTGTGTGGATGATCTTCCTCAGACCGTGCTTGGAAGTCCTGAGGGATGAGTGCTCCCTGTGTGGATGATCTCTCTCAGGCATTAGATTGGAAGTCCTGAGGGATGAGTGCTCCCTATGTGGATGATCTCTCTCAGGCCAGTGTTGTGGAAAGTCCTGGGAATGATTGCCCTATATGGATGTTCATTCAAGGCCAGACAGTATACAGATATGATGTATCTCTAAGAGAGGGCATCCCAAGGGGGATGAGAGCCTAGAGCCTCTTAGATGAGCCATATCTAAGTATGTGAAGTCCTGAGCGGTTGCCTCAGGCAATGTTTTATTGTGTTATGAGGCGAGGCCTCTCTGGTATGAAAGTGTTCAGTAGATGACACTATGTTGGTACCTCTGTGAGTCGATTGTGAGACGACTGCGAGAGCCAGTGTGAGGTGTTGCACCTCTGAGATTGATAGTGTCCAGTGATGACACTTGTTTGATGCTACTCGGTAGCCGGATTCTAAGAGCCAGGATAATGTTCTAGGCTTTGTTTATAGTTTTGTATATGTGTATGCTTGGAGGTGAACCAGGGTAAAGGAGGATCTCCCAGAACCCTGAGTTTACTGAGATGTTTATCTCACCCCGGTTGGGATTGTGGTTTACAGGTGCTTCTTCTAGAGGAGAGGAGCAGTCACGGGGCAGGAGGCCCTAGTAGAGTGGCTGACATGGAGGAGGGCTGTAGATAGATGATCAGAAGAGCTTTGTGTCCTGTCTTGTACTCCCTGTGTAGGGAAAGGATGTGTGTGTACACCCATGGTGTTGTACATATTATGTTGTATGACCACATGTGTGGTTTTGTTCTGAGTTGTATATATGTACAGAATTGTGTTGTTTATGTAATTGATGATGTCTCCTCCTGACTATCCTTGTTGTGGTTTCTGTATATCTGCCTCTGATGTCGTGTTTTAGATATATTAGATCAGCAGGGGCTTGTTGTTGTGATACTGTATAATGTGGTTTTAAATTCCATGCATAATGTAATAAAGAAAAATCGATTCTTACGCTTCCGCACCGCTTTTATTTAACGTTGATAGCGCGTTTCTGATATTGCTGATGATAATACTCCGGAGGCCTACGGGGTGTTACAGTCAGCACCATTTAAGTATCTTCAAAATCAATTTGCTGGGTTGGTTGGGTTGTTGGTGGTGGTGGTGATGGGGATATATCTCTATCTTCGAAATTCACCATCGGCTCTATGTTAATGTCAACGGAGCCAATGTGTGGAACAAAATGTTGATTGCTTGACTGTCTACCACAGTTTACTTTCGCATACAATTCGATAAATCTGGGGTCTCCTCTGTCGGATGTGCATGCGTCTGTAACTAAGGTTACATCGTCATTATCTACAATATCCACACCAACCCACTGCATCGGATTGTTGGATGCACATTTAGCACTCAATCGAGATACAGATTGACCCCGTTGTAATCTCAACTTCTTGTATACCATTTTCATCAAATCATGATAGCTGCATCCTGTAGGCATAAGAAACATTTTGCTTTCTCCTTCAAAGACTTGACCATTCGATCCAAAATATATTCTCCCATTATAATATATAATGATGATTAAATCATTTCTACTATCACTCATTTTGCAGATATTAAAAAAAATTGTAGAGCATTCGAATGATAAGAAAGTGTGAGATAAGGTAGAAATGGAGGGGGGTGCTTATATAGGTGGGTGTGGTTATAATTTGCTAGGTTAGGTAGCAAAATAGGACATGTATTTCGTTGGACTGGGTAGCGAATTAATGGGGAGCTGTCGCATGTCAGAAGTACACGTATTTCCCCAAGCACCTAGCAAAATAGGACATGTATTTCGTTGGGCACCATAGCGAAATTCGTGTAAGCTGTAACGTGTCTTGCCCGTTTCTGCCTGGTCACTGACTCATTGACACGTATTTCGCTGGTGCCTGTAGCGAAATACATAGCCACCAGAATACGCCACATCAGCTCACGTATTTCGCTGGACTGAGTAGTGAAATAGGCTACATGAAAGTTTGGTAAATTTTACTGTGCATGTGACATTTAAACAATTTCTTTTTGTAAAGTGACATAATGATCGATGTCTCCTAATAACCGGAAGAATTAAACCTAGAAAGAAGGTTTCATATAGCAGCCAATTTACAATTCATTGGACTAAGATGGAATAGTTTCATCAATAATTTTCTTACATGTCTAATTGGGCCTTAACATCTCAAACTTTTTATTTAAATAACAACGTATTGGTGATCGTATGAAATATAATTTAAAAATATAAAAATAGTAAATATTATTTTTGTTAAAAATATAATTTTTTCCTTAATTTAACTTATCATAAAATTATTTTATTTGTAAGATAACATCCTTTTTGTGCTGTATGTTCTTTTATCGGGAATTGAATACGATTTGTTGTGAATAATTGTACGACAATTATTTGTGAATAACTGTACGACAATTATTTCGGACTAAGGATCCCAACAAAAGAACATCCTTTTAGTGTTAATATTATTAATTATATATAATTTAAAATAACAAAATAAAATCATTTTTTAGGAAATAAACATTAAAGTAATATTTTGAATAAAATAGCAATAATAATGAAAAATAATTTAAAAATATTACGAAAAAGTTATCAATAATATAATTCATAGAGTATAATATTAAATTAAATCCATGATAAGTATTGATAGAGGGTAAAATCTATAATATCATTGGAGATATCTTTTTCTTGTATATGTTACCTTTGTTCCGTTGCTTGCATAAGAATCAAAAGTTTGTATGGTCTGAAAAGTGTGAGGAAACATTTGGTCGGCTGAAACAATTTTTGTCTAGCCCGTCAATCTTGACAAAGCTTCAACCATGTTGTTTGTTGTTGTTTATCTATCGATTTTTTAGCCTGTTATTAGCTCGATTTTAGTGCAGGAGATCGGGGTTGAGCAGAAGTTGATATACTATGTAAGCCAAGTGTTGTGTGGTGCTGAATTGAGATACCAAAAGTTGGAGAAGTTGGCATTGACAGTGTTAATTACAACTAGAAAATTAAGGCACTACTTCCAAAGCTACCAGCTGTAGTTCGAATTAATCAGTCGCTCAGGCAAATTCTCCAAAAAAAAATAGACTTAGCCGAACGGATGATGAAGTTGTCGAAGTCAGCATCTACTAGCTCGATCATGCCTAGGGTTTGAGATCTAGTCCATTAGCATTCAAAAATGCATGTGTAATATATCCATTTTTAAGTCAAGCGTTGAGTTATATATTCTCAATTGAATCAGATTGAGTCTCCATATTTCAAAAATGACTTCCCATATAACGCCATCTCGAGGTCGTCGAATCCACATCAGGTTCTGTTGCATTGCGAGTATGTATCCCGTTAGTAACAAGTGATCCGCTAGTGCAAGACTCGATCATAAATCGAGTCAAGTGGTTAACATATGTGAAAAATAATGACCACTCGGTTGACCTATTACCAACGGGGTACACAAACCCTCAATCTCGAATAGGAGAGCACGGAAAAGTTCAAGTTAAGGATAAAATTAGATTGACAAATGATCAATGAAATACATAATCCCTCAATCCTAAGTATACAAACTCAAAGATAAGACCCGATCAACAATAATCAATGAAGTGCACATTTAAAATATGATTTCTTACATATAGTAATATTACATTTTCTTCATTATATTTTTTTTTAGTAAATAGTCATTTTCTTCTCTATATGTGTAGGGTGTTGATAAATTTGTTCCTGAAAGATAAAAATTCAAATGTTAGTTCTAAAAGTGAAAAAAGTGCGACAAATACATTCATCCGTTAATTTTCATTGAAAATTTTAAAGCAAAAATATGAGAAAGTATCTTACCAAAATTATGAGACTTAAACAAATTAAAATATATAACCATTAAGTTAATTTTAAAAAAAGATGAGACCCAGCTTGATGTTGTCACTACCTAATGTTGTCATATAATAAAAATTTCAAAGTAACATACAAATTGTACTTATTAATCAATATTATACTTATTATTATGTTTATTTTAACTTATATTTGTTTTTCTATTTTTTAAGTGTTTATTATAATATTAAGCTTGTAATGATTAAAAAAATAAAGGAGATGAAAATAAAATTATTTTTTAGATAGAACGCTGACAAATTCATCTGAAATGTGTCACTTAGGCTCTTTTATTAAAACAAAAATTTGAATTTTCATATTTCAGAAACAAATTTGTTAGCACTCTACATATTTGAGACAAAAATGATTATTTATCTTATTTATTTTTTTTCAAAATTTTTTGTTTTGTTTTTAATTATTTATTATTTATAATTTCACGACAACTATTATTATAACTTATCAGCTAAGAATTAAAACTAATATTTTAGTAAATTTTGTTGATGGATTATTTTCCTTTTACCAACGAGGGGGGGGGGGTTTAATAGTCATTTATTATTTGATCCATCCTTTGAAGCCCTTGCTCTGTGGCCTGTGCATGCACTCATACAACTGCAGAGCTACTCGGTGCCGCTGCACAACTCAGCAATGGAAACCCTAGACTCAGAACTGTCAACTCCTTCAAAAACCACCGATTCCGAGCCTCAAACCTCATCTCCATTGCCGCCATCGGTGCTCAGGCTATGGAGGCCTGCAGCGCAACGGAATTTGCGGAACCAGTGGTCACAATTGGCTTCGTGTAAAAATCGATGGTTCTCTGCTTCTTCCATAGGAAGATCTCACGCAACCGCACTCGTCAATTCTCATCTTTCCCAACGGTATTAATCCGCTACGTTCCGTTCTTCTTGTTTCCACTGCTGGTTTCTCATTCAGAAGCAAAATCACAGGAACAGTGTGAACGAACTTAGTTGAATTTGGATGTTTTCTGCGATGGATTTTATTTCACATGTTTGTATTTGTTAAGCATTCCTGCTTTAGTGTGGTACTTTGTTTTTTTTTAGTTATTCAGAATCAGAAGTTGTTTTTGTTGTGTTTGGCGTGTAAGGTGCGTGTGGTTATGCTGTTGTTGTTTTGCAATTGATGTAGGTACATGCCTGATATGAAATTAGGTGTTCTTAGCGATATGCCAGATATAAGAAAGAGAGCTTGCTTGAAACTATTTAAGCGGCAGGTATTGTTGATTTTTCGTTTTGCTTGTCCTTGTTCTTCAACTTTTGCGGATTTTGCTCAACACTCTTGCTTGAATTTAGCATCATTTAAGTGATTTTTTTGCATTAAGATTTGTATGGATGTAGCTTTTAAGCTATCTATTCTGGATATCACTCGATGACATCAAACCGGTTTTCATAATTCACTTTATCAGGGCCCTTGGGTTCGGCTAGAGAGGTCATAGGTTTAATTCCTGATGTACTATAAGATAAAAGAAACGTTTAATATGCTTTTATATTGCTACTTTTTGTGTGATTCTGAATGGTGAACCACATTGTGGGTTTGAGGTTAGAAAATCTAGGCAACGACATTTATGTTTCTGCTCTTATTTGCAGAAGTGGTTGATGTGCTTTGATCAGATGCCTCAGCTATTCAATTCTTTGATGTTTTTTGAATTATAATTATGCAGAAATGTTCAGTGGCCTCACTTATTTTGGGACCCCTTGTTTCTAAATGTCTCCAAGTGTTTGGATAGTCCGAAGGGCACTTTTCTCTCATTATGTGATCATATTAACTGCATTCAAGCATATTTGTCCGTTTTTTTTTTTCATATTCTATCTCTCTTTTTCAGATCCCAGTTGGTTTGGGGTTGTATAAGATTCTAAGGGAATTGTCTTTAGGCCGGAGTGAAAGAGGAGACCATCTTGGTAGTAGGGAGATTAGCTATAGGTCGAAGGAGTGATTAGGGTCTTACAAGTTGGAAATCTGGTGTCCAAAAACATTGCTTCGGCTGATATGCTTAATCATCAGGAATTAAACCTATGATGTCTCTAGCAAAACCCAAAGGTATGCAGTGCTTTGTTTTCCCAGATAAAGTGAATTATGAAATGCAATTTGTTGTCATCGAGTGATATCCAGAATAGCTAGCTTTAAGAAATAATATTCAGAGTATGGTTTTGACTAGAATAGTGGGATGTTAACCTAGTGATTATTACTAATGCAATGCCAATCCCTGAAAGTTTATTTCTTAGGTATAGTCTTTTTACACCCAAGTTTATTTGAGTCAAGGTGAAGGTTTCTAAAGTAGGTTTTTGTCTTTTTGAGGATATTTGGGTGGAATAATTTGCTCTCCTGTAGGCTTTGCTACTTCTCTAGAATGTTTTTCTATCCATAATTTCTATCTCTGAGGGGTTTGATTTTTCTCAACCTAACAAAAAGAGAGATGACTGAAGTCCTTTCTGCTTTCACAGAAAAATTCATAAGAATAAAAAATTGGGTTATTTTCATATCTCTGTTCAGGTCGATACCTTATTCTCTTGCCAGTCTTATTATTCTCCGCCCTTAAAATTTCTTCTTTTATTGGGGGAAAAAACCACCTTAAAGTATTTGGCATCATTTTAATATCTATTGCTATGGTTATTGTACTTGTTTTGTTTCAGGAACTGCAAAGGAGCAAATTAGTGTTGTCTTATAGGGACATGGTATGTCATATCTATGCTGTTATATTTCAAACTTGAACCATTTATATATTTTTACTAACAAAGAAATGTAATGAGCAAACATTATGACATGTATTGAATTGGTTAAGCTGCTTGCTCATCTGAAAATTAGTTGTTAATGCCATATTCAATGACTTACATATTTTTGTTCAATGAAGAGGGAAAACACCCACACCTGTGGGCGCACACAATGACATACAAAATTCTAGTGCCTCTTAACTTCTTTTAATGGGAAATAGTAAATTGCAATCTAAAAAGAAGTATTGCTAGAAAATATTGCTGACATATATTCATAGTTAATGGAGTCAACTGTTCAGTTAATGATACTGAATGTATTTATCTATTTAATTTTTATTTTTATGTAACTTCAGGTGGGCATTGTAAGTGACATGATCAATGTTAGCAGATCAATGAAGTGTTTCTTCAAAGGATCAAACAATAGTCCGCTGTTACAATTTTCTTATAATTCTGCAGATCAGAGTGATTCTGGAGATGGTGGCGGAATTCCAGTATTTACATTTTATTCAATCACTTCACATGGTATGACAATATTTGCTAATTAATCATTGATCCTTTTTACAGTTATCCAATTCTTCAGATGATTGCTAGTTGTTTTCCCCATTTCTGTCAGTTTTATTATGCACCTAATTTAATGAAGTAGCACTTCAGATCTAGCTAGGGATAGGTATTCATAGTAGAAACTTTTAGTCCTTAGGAAGTAATATTGTTTTCAGTTTCAACATTTTATAGTTACTTGCCACAGGTTGAGTTTATGGAAAAGTTTCAACTGAGACTGTATTTCACTATTTTTCCCTTTAAGTTGGATAAAGATTTTAAATTGTAATATAATCCAATAAAGGGAAAGAGAATTTTACAGAATACATACTGTTTCTTTTTGATAGAGTTGTCAAGTCTTAAAAGTACTATGCATAGTTAGACACTTAGACAATGTTTGAGGGTTTAAGTTTTGGTTAGCCCAAATATTATGAAAATTTTTAAATTGTTTCAAGAGAAGCATAAATGAATGTGAGAGAACACTTGTATTCATGAGAAGTTCCACAGGATGAGTTATGTTAAATCTAACAATATAATATTCAATGATAACAATGTTTCTTCCACTTGGGAATCACTAATCAGTGCGTATCTTTAGTTTCCTTTCCATATAACTAAAACACAGGGGAAACAACATGCTATCAGCTATGCATTACCTGACAAATTATTCATGTAAATTATGCTAAAATTACAAGTTTTGGAATCGCAGAGAAATTCGCTGAGGAACTGATTCAGATGTTTAGCTTGGAAATATGTTTCAAGGTGAATTTCAATTTCCACAATTTTCTTTTTCCCATTTATATTTGATTCCTAACTTTGGTCTTATTGGGGAACTTATTTCAAATGGGCAGCGATTACTTGTTCTTGAATTTATGTCCATTGGTTATGACACTTCAGCAGTTAAACAGTTGCATTGGTCAACTCAGCTTTATGATGATGAATTTAAAGATTTGAGAGACTGCAATCTGTACTGTGAAGTGACTCATGGGCCAGTTTCACCAAGATTAAGGGATGGGAAATCTGACATTGATGCTTTAAGATTTGACAACCAACCTAATCCCGAGGTTTTACAGGTGTTGTATTTAATACCACATTTGCTCTTGAATTAATTGTAAAAATGTCTATATTTGAGGTTTAAAAATATAAAATTGATATATTACCATCAATTTGACACTTTGAAATTGCACGGTCTGAAAATCTAAACTACTCTATGATATATTAGTCATAGTTTAGACTGATTTTAATTGGCTTGCCATTTTAAGTTGGGAGAATAAATTTCTCATGCGTTTGCAAACTGTATGGACTTGACCTTTTTTTGGGGGGGGAGGATAGGCTAACATGAGTCTGGTGTAGTTTTTATCACTTTCAATACAATGTCTATGCCAGGGTTCATTCACAGTTTCTTATGTTGGAGTCCCCCTCGCTTTCTGGTTAATGAATTAATGTAAGGACAGTGATTCAGTGACTACATTTTTTAGTATATAAGTATGAGAAATGATTATGCAATTACTAAAATTTAAAAAATAAATAAATTGGAAAGCATGTTTGAAAGTGGATTACATAGGAATACTGTGCAAATTATTATTTTCTCCCTATTTTTTATGCCATTGAACAAAATACTTCTGCCAGTTTGAACAATACATGCCTTTTCTATGTGATATATAGTTTCCTTTCTATAATGATATTATCTAATGTACATAACAGGTTTATTTAACAACATGGCTTGCAGAGGCGAACATAGACACTCCCAAGTAAGATTGCAATGAAGTTCATACTTTAAATGTATATCAGTGTCTAAAATGTATCTAACCTCCCCCACCCTTTGTTTTACCTTTTTAATCAGAGTGTATGAGATATTTGCAATTGTTGGGGAGGAAATGCAAGTTAGCATATGTTAAAGCTACCGTCATCAGGTGTGTGAAGTCTTTAACATTGAACAACAATGTGTTGAAGTCAAAATGAACGAATTAATAGACCTTCACACTCTTGTTAGACATTGTCATGCTTGGTCATACGAAAAAAAGTGGTAAGAGACGTTCATTGCTGGTTGTTGCTGTTAAAAATGATAATTATGACATGTAGATTAGTAATTTTAGTCTCACAACATTAACAAATTGTGGACAGATCACAAGGACAGAGGTATGCGGATGGAATTAGTTCAAAGGAAAGGTAAACCTAAAAAAATTGTTGTCTGCATGGATAGTATGCTCAATAATATTGCAAAAATGTTGGGAGGTACTAAACTATTTTTCTATGGCAATTTCCCCCCCGTTTCAACCTTTAGGGAAGTTTAATACAATTTTTTAAAAGAATAACTGAACTTACTGGTCTGACTAGTAACTTGAAGCCTTGAACAACTGTAATTGACTACTTTGATTGTCAAATTGGAGTGAGCCTACAGACAGCAACGTTTGGGTTTGCAATTTGGATTCTGGATTGGATTGGATTGACATGGTTCCAAAGCTGGTATAGAAAGAAATTTAAATATAATGTTGCCTAAAAAATTTGGGTGTTATGCCAATGTCAATTTAATTTATATAGATATTTTTTTTGAAGAGTTCAAACTGTAGTTGGTTTAATTATTTATTTTAAAGCACTTTCAACTATTGTTTATTGTATATGGAATTGATAACAAGCAGGCAGCCAAGTTTTATGGTCGCTGCTTTCTAAAGATACTATCTTTATAGTACTATTCGATGGGTACCTGTCATCGAATGTTTCCCACAAAAAAGGTATAAATATGTTTGTGACAGTACAATAGATTGGATATTAAATTTCGTTTTCAATGCCTTTTACTATCATGTCAAGATCGGTGTTTCCGTTCATACTTCTCTTTTGGCATCTTCCTTTGGGTGTGCTTGCGCAAATACAATAATAGGTCGAAAACATGCTGCAAGTTTATTTACGTGGTAAAAAACGAATGTTGTCATTGTCAAACGGATTTCTTTGGCAGATGTCAAGGTACGAGTTTATTTATGATGGCTGCCACGCAATCTTTAATAACGAATGGGACCAGTTGCATCGGCGAGGATGTTGTATGCATTAGCAGGGTATAAAAAATAATTCGTATCCGAAGCGTCGCAGTTATTTCCCGCAATAAACGTAACGGAAAAATATTAACGTTTCGTATTCATCGTTATTCTTTACGTACTATAAATTTAGTAGAAGCTAGAGTAATTTTAGTGCAAGCTGTAACTGAGTAAGTCCAAAACCACAATTGCATCAAAAGTACTGCCCATGGGTATGATAATTGATTGGGAATAAGAAACCAACAACGCAGCAGGAAGGAAATAAATATTCACAATGGAAAACCTTATTTTAAATTAAGAACCAAGAAACACTTTCTATCACTCAAGACAGCAGGTTGTCTTGTCCCGGCCCCACAAATGCTGATGGTTGTTTCTTACCATCCCCGTCAGAGTGCAGGTTATGCATGGGCTGAGATTAGAAATACAAGAAAATAATTTTATTTTTAAAAATAGAGTGAAGATGATCTAATCTAATGTTAATTATTCAACTACATACAAATACAAGAAAATGCTTTAATTGAGAACAATAATTATTCAGTAATACTAAAAAGATTATGCTAATTAATCGGACCACCGAGCCAATGGTATGGTTAAAACTAGGTACATTGCACATATTTTATATTAATATTAGTACAAACAAATACATTTCAAATTGAGAATATGGAAATGAATAAACAGTAAACATCTTATGTTCAATAAAAAAACAAAAATAAACATTGAACAGCTTATGCTTTAACTAATCAGCTTAAAACGAGCAAAATGGTATGGTTAAAACTAAGTAAACTGCGTATCTTATCTTAATATATACAAAAGGCTTGGAACCTGAAGAACAAAAGTATAAGATAACTAGATTGCAAAGATCTAGACATACATACATACATAGATTGAAAAGATCTAACAGCCTCCATTGGTTGAGGAGGCAATCTAGTACCATTCTTCTCCTACATTGCCAGTTGTATTGGTTCTCTATGGTGATGAAGTGCAATAATATAAGTTGAAAGAAAAGGACCATAAGCAGGAGGTTGGGAGACAACTGACCAAGAAAGATGGAAAAATGAATTAATTAATTATCAAAGTGAAAGACATTGTACCCTGTCTGGGAGATTTCTAGGCATTGGAACTGCAGTAACATATTTTTGGGGGCATGATTTCTGAGCATTTGCAGTTGCATCAGACGATGAGGTTTCTGCCCCATCATTTTGCCCCCGACCATGGAACTTGGCAAATCGATTGATGACAGAAAATCTTTCTAAATCCTGACATTCCAGTCTTAAGTCCAAAACTGAGGCTCTGCTATCCAATCTGCATCATCGAGATTAAAAATGGTAAAAAATAAGTAAAAGGAGAGAATGGCAAAAATTGCAGCTATCATGTAAAGATAAACAAAAGCAACAGACAGGAGAAAATAACCTAAACCAGAAGACATAGCAGTAATATGCAACCGAAATAAAGAGAACAGAAAGAAGGCCAATGATTCACATCCCAGTATATGAGCCATGGGATATTGCAAATTAGCAAATATCATCATTACCATGTAAAATCAAACTGTAAAGGCAAACCAAAAAAAGGCAGGTGGCTCGCGCATACTGCTATGTCAAAAGTTTGTAAATTCGAAGTCCATAAGAACAAGCATCATAATACCCTTTTTCCTCACAACAAATCAGTATGAATTATCTCTATGAACTCGTTGATATAATTTTGCTTCTAGACTTTTTAATCATCCATTTTGCATGAAAACAGATACAAGTTAGAAACATCATTAACAAACCTCTTGATTCTTTCTACACTAACACAAGTGAAATAGGATATCCAACCTAAATTGAACCCATTCTTCGGAGCAAAAAGTAAAATGGTCAGGAAATATTCCATTTTCAACTTGTCAAATCAAGTGTTTCATGAAACTTTATTACCACAGAACAAGAAAATGCAAGATATCTTATAACAACCTTTTATTAATTTGAGACATAATATCAAAACACCTGTGTATGAATTTTTTTACTCATACAGACCCACCATGAGAAAAATAAACAGTGATAGTACCTCAATATATCATTTTCCAGTTTCCTTGCTCTATCAACAAAGTCTTCCACCTTCAAAATGTACTGATCAATTTTCTCAGATGCTTTGGGCTTATCAGGCAGGCTACAGAATATATCAATAAATAATTTAATCATTATTGTAAGATATAAACAAATCCAAAACGCAGAATCATACGATTTAAGCCTGTGTTCGGTTAAGCTTATGAAAGTAATTTATGACTTTTCTGTAAGCTCTTTTAGCTTTATTTTAATATGCTTCATAGTGAAGCTTATAGATATAACCTTATTAAATAAATGCTTAACTAAGTTGTTTACCCAAATGCATCCGAAAACATAAAGTCGTGCAACTTTTTTAAGTGGTTGGGTAACTTTTAAATAACTTCTAACAATGGTCATCCATGTAAAATTGAATGATCAAAATTAGCTCCTTTTACATCTCATTACAAGATAATGTTCACTTGATATCACCTTTACAATACACTCAACCATCATATGCTCATTTAAAGAAGGGGGGAAAAAATCTTACGGGTTTTTGCTGCCAGGGGACACGAGTGTGTCATTTCCAGACCAAGAGACAGAACTGCATGCATCTCCTAACGCTAACCTAGCAACAGAGTAGACCACACTCTCATGATGCAACTTCACATCTCCAGAGAGAACTGCAGCTGGAGGGGGGTTAAGTAGTTGCTGCATAAGCTGTGTCGTTAACACAAGTCTTCTCTTTGACTTCATTATTGGCAATTCTTCAACTAGCTCAGCATCATCCTCAACCTAAAGTCATATATGGAGCAATGTGAACTCCTAGTAGAAAATGAAGTAAGAGATTTGGTTTAGACTGACTTAATTACGAACAAACCTTCTCAACCAATCTATTTGCAGCTTGCGCCCAGTCTAATTCTGCCGCACTGCCAAATAATAGGAAACCTCAATCTTAGAAGTTAGAAAGGAAAAAAAGCATAACAAATTGATGAATATTAAGCAGGATTAAACACAAGGCTTGAAATCATTTTAAGAAATTGAAAACAGATCTAGCAACTGGTGAAAGAGACAGGATCTTTTCCAACTTCTAGTTATCAACAATTGCAATAAAAAATTACCAAGTGCATTAAATACGTGTTTGGATTAACTTACTTTGTGTTAAGATCCTATAATCAAAATCATCAGAGAACATAGGACTGAAAAGATGTTTTGTGTAAATTAATCTTAAATGAATATGTGCTATAAAATCACAAAATTTTGTCAACCACCTGATATCTTGAAGCCTTTCAGAACCCTGACTCATCTCTTTATGCCATGGTATGAGTTCAGATGTGGAACTTTTGCGCTTCTTTGGTCGCATACTAGACAGATCAGGTTCAGCTGCAGGAAGCAATAACTGGGAAGGCAGATGCTCACTTGCAACTGAAGTAAGCATTGAATTTTGCCCAGCATCACATAGACTGCTAACTTGCTCCATTGAATTAGCAAGATGCAAACTACCAGATTGGTTCCTTATAATTAAAGGCTGCTCAACTTTTTGAGGAGTCATTGTCCGTACATCATACATTTGCAACATCTTACCATTTTTAAAAGATCCATACTGCTCAAACCATGATGGAGCCATCTGAGGATTTATCACAGAATGCTCGCTTCCAACAGAAGTTACTTTGTTATTATTACCAACATTAAGAGCATTTCTCTGTCCATATCCAACCACCTCCTGAGAAGATGCACTAGTGTCTCGTGCATCACCTGGCTTTGTTGAAAACCTTAGCAAGTTTGGATCTGATGGTGGCACTGAAGAGCTATTATTTGATACATCTTTGACTATGTTATTGTATCCATATGACTGTTGTCCACGGTTGGAAATGGAATCTACCTGATGTTTGTCCATCACATTATCTGAAATCTTGAACCTCTTGACATCTCGATTACTAGGATCAATCTCCATATTTTTCATGGACTGAACTTGATTTAGCATAGAGAAATTATGATGCAAGAAATTGTTTGGTCTTAAAGACCGGCCAAAATCTTCAATATCTTTAGAGGTAGCAGATGGGCTTGACTGAGATGCATCGGGTGTATATTTCACATGTTCCTTCACCTGTGAAGCACTTGCAATATCTTCAACAGCATCAACACTCTCAGGCAATACCCGCTGCTCAGAAAGGTTACCTTTCTCTGAATCTTGAATACCTGGCTTCTGTGGTCCTGTTGTAGTTTCACAAATATTATTTGGTTGGGGATGGGATGGAATCTTATAAGCATTAGGATGTTGCTTGCCAGAAACACTTGTCCACACATTGTGTAGAACTTTTGAAGGGGCGCTCTGTAGAGATGATGTAACAGAAGCATGAGGAGCAGTGCCAGCTTCCAATGCGGAAATTTTCATGGTAGGATCTCCGGCACGAATTTGACTCATACTATCCATCTGAGACAAGTCCTGAGCAGATTGCAACTCAGACTGACCAGTTTGAGCTCCTTCACAATATTCATCTACCTGATTAGTAGAAGCAGTCCGATCGACAAAAGTTGAATTATCACATTGAGTATTTGCTACTTGTCCACCAAGATTAGCCACATTCTGATTTTGAGTATGGATTCTTGAAAAAGGAAAGCCTGAAGTAAAAGCCTGTGGAATATTTCCCAGAGCACTGTACTGTGAGGCTTTGTCAAATATTTGTCCTGAGGAACCAGAAATGTTATTTCTAAGCTCATGAGATGACTCTTGAGAAGGAAAAGTCTGAGTAGCAGCCAACCAAGTATGACCCTTATCTCCTGTCTCAGATGCAACATGTGGTGTAGCATGAGAAGATGCTATAGGATGCCTTTGAGTAGGTGGAGCCAATTGTAAAGCAAAGCCCTGAGACAAGGAACTTTGATTTCGTTGATGATGTGCAGCAGACCCATCAGAAGATTCGGTATCCATCACCCTGGAAGTTAAAGGGCGGTTAGAAGTGCTTGTTTTTGTTGCAATGCCATGCTCCCTTGACTGATCCACTTTATGAAGAAGCTCAAGAATATTTTGACTACAATAATTTAACAAAGCAAAGCAAACAGTTGAGCTAAGGTAATCATGTACGTCATGGAAGAGTAGAGTTGTAGGATAATAAAAGAAAGAGAAAAAGTAAATCAGGTTTCAGGGCCAATTAGACCAGAAGTATGCAAATGAAAAAGTAAAACAAACACAGGTCATGGTTACTTCCCATAAGAAAACACTGGAACAATAATATAGAAGTAACTACCACATGATGACACACTAAATTTGTAAGCTCAACAAAAGCAAGAAGAAAATTTTCATTGTTCAACTACCTGGGTGAAGCAGTCTTGTTCAACGCATAATTAACAGCACTTCTATCAAATGGAGTCAATGTTTTCAGCATATGACCAGGCAGCATGCTTTTTGAAGCATTATCATCTATGGTTTTTGAGTCACCCTGAAAAGCAGATGCATTCCTATGTCAAATTCCAAAGGATTTAACAATTTTTGATTCGGTAGTAATTAGAGAAAACTTTGTAAAATCAATATAGTGACACTTGCATAATAAAGGTAAAGTCGTAAAATCACCTTCTCCGTTTCATTATAATTCCCATCAGAATGACTGTATTTTGATTGTCCAGGATAGCTTTGCTCCTGATCTTTAAGTCCTCCAATGGATTGATGGGGCATAGGCTGTGAATTTATGACAAGTTTATTTCCACAAGATTCTGTGTCAACACCAACATCCCCCATTGGGTGATACTGAAATTTACGAGTTAGAGGAGGCCTTCGATTTCCCTGCCCGGATAACTTTGGACTATGCAAATCACCATCAAAACTAGAATTTTCTCTCAAACTACCAGTTGCTGATTTATCCTTTTTGTTAGAGTTTTCCATACCATGTGCCTCTCCTTCTGACTTTTCATTCTTCAATGATTCCAAAACTAAAGGATTCTTCTCCAAATGATGCCTATATTTTCCTGCACCTTCATTTCTTCTATAGCTCCCCACAGTATCTGTCTGTCTCCATACATCAGCATTAGGAAGTTGCTGGCTGCTTTGCCTGCTGACCCATGTAGAACCTGAATTTGGTATGGCAGCTATACCATTCATACCAGAATCCTCCCCACAGACCTGCATATTACCTGGTGATTTTGCATGTTCCAACCCAACAGATGAATTAGTATCAGAATCAGCCTCCCAAATTGCAGGAACCTGGCCCATATCCTCTTGCATAGCTTTGTCATGATGAGACTGCAACACATTTTCATTTTCACGGATTTTCATACCAGAATTGTTACTGGGTGTGGGTGATTTGATAGCATTCCATCCATTAGATCTATTGAATGGCTCACCCCTACTATTAGGGGATGATAGTGTCTGTTGATGCGCCCAAGAACCTGAAATAACCTTCTCATTTACTTCTAAGCCTGAGGTATTAGCAGCATTTCCAAAACTATGACTCCCTTCTGCAATTGGTTTTTGCTGAGGGCTGCAATCTAACCATTTGCCACTTTCTAAAAACTGTGGAATTGATCTTTGAGAAGAATCAGTCTGTAACCTATCTTGCTGTTCCTGTGCAGTATCAGCACCTGACTGATTAAATACAGGAAGACCAGAATAGGTTACAGTGGTACTGGGCCTGCTGAGATCGTCCGGCCGAAGAAAAGGCCTTGAATTTATATTGGGTGCTGACTGCAAGTTATTGTCAGCCCAACCTGATTGCTGTTTGGTGCTATCCATGGT
This sequence comes from Glycine tomentella, assembly GCA_007407185.1. Taxonomy (NCBI): domain Eukaryota; kingdom Viridiplantae; phylum Streptophyta; class Magnoliopsida; order Fabales; family Fabaceae; genus Glycine; species Glycine tomentella. Next base: position 565,822 of record PYAF01006015.1, on the reverse strand, counting down.
TGAAGGCCTCGCACTTCCAGATGAACGTTCAGTATTCCGGACGCTTAGACCACTCCATTCTTCCTGTATACCCATTTCACTACTAGAAGTTTCAGCTACAGCAGACTGCATAAGCGCACTCCAGCTCCCACTCTGAACTGATGGAACTCCACCAAAACTATCCGTACTATCCAGCATATTGAAACCAGCACTCCAACCTAATCCATCCCAGAGGCTGTCATCTGAACCAAATAAAATCTTCTCTTCTGTTGGATCTAGGGTAGCCACATTCTGTGAAGGAGGAACCTGCACTACCACCTTGTCCTGTGAAGTGTCAGAAGATCCAGCAAGTTCTTGCCTCCCATTAAAATCTTCAATTGGTACGTCTCTTTGTTCAGAATTAACTTGCTGCAAGTTCTCCATATTTAGTCCACTGTTTATACCTTGAGCAAGAGAACCAAACATACTTTTTCCTTGAATATCTTGTCTTGAAACTGAAATTCCATCATTTGTGCTAGTTTGATCCAAAATTGAACCATACTGATGAACTGGAAATGAATGGCCACTGGCTGATATGTGTGGCAATGTAGGCTTGTCACCTTGAATGCGAGAATACTGATGTTGATGTTGATGTTGATGTTGGATAGAAACCTGAGACACTGCAGGCTTATCTGCTTGAACATGAGAATACAGGTTAGGTGTACCTCTTGAGCCAGAAATTGGAAGCCCATACAAAGACTGGTCACCCTGATTAGGAACCAAACCCATCAGCCGCAGTTGTTCAGGAGATAACACAAGTCCATTAGAGGACCCTTGCATAACAGCAGATCCACCATGCTGGAGCCAATTTGCATTAGGTGCCATAGCTTCAGGCTGCTGCCACACAAGGTTAGATGCCTCATTGATGGGAATGCCATTAATGAGAGATGCAGAATGGCTCACAATCGTCTGTTTTGAAATGGAGGAAGCTGGATTCATAGAACTCTGTTGCCTAGCTTCTAGTTGATGAAATTGTTGCTGCCTTTGAAGTTCTTGCATCTGGTTGAGCATTGCTTGCTGTTGTAAAAGATGCATGTCATTCATCCCTGACTGATGTCTAGGAAAAGACTGAAGCATTCCTGAATGCCGACCACTCATTTGCTGTTGACTTCCAAAAAAATCATAATTGACAGGAGACTCAGATGCATCAGACCTAGTCAAGTTTTTCTTATAGTGTTCGAGACCAGACCCTTGTTGTGAATCTAGTACTGATACTCCTCTTGACAGATTTGACATGCCATGCAAATCAGTTTCTGTATCCATTCCCAAAATGTTTGCTTCATTTTGCCTCGACTGAAAAACCTGATGCCCCTGCATATAGCCATTTACAGTTGTCTGTTGATTTGGGAGTTGATTTCTGCCAGAGTCAGACCTCAAATTTGATTGAGCCAGGTTTAAACCATGTCGCAAATGT
>PYAF01006015.1:541848-558871 GCA_007407185.1 Glycine tomentella | reverse complement strand
CATTTCAATACTAAATATTAACTTAAAGTTTGGATTTGATTCATTTAAATAATTAAGCTCAATTATAAATTTAAGTTTGTTTATCCAATTAAATAAATGAGTTTAATCAATTATTTAACGTGTCAAACTGAGTAATTCATGAATAACTTGTTTATTTACATGCCTAATTTGTATTAATGTCATTCTAATAAAATAAAAAGTTAGCATGGATTAAGATTGCAATAGTTAAAAATTCCAGTTTATTTAAAAAAGAGGACTTCAATTTGATATAATGCATCTAAGATTTAAAAACAAAAAAGTGAATAGGAGAATTTATGGTTGTAGTGTGACTTTCTTCTAGTTATTCCTTTAATAAATTTTTTGGAATGAACAATCTATAACACATAATTTATATTCCTGATTATCTAATATCGAATTAATGATTAATTCTCCAGATTAGGTAATCCATAATAGGATTCCCATTTTTTTTAGTGGATCACCAAATTTGAAATGCTTTTGTGATACCTATGAAGCATGTAATCTGAAAGGCAATGTCGTTGGCCATGGAAGGGGGTCATCAGCATTGACTATGGATTTGTTTGGATACAAGTCAGTAATACTTTTGAGAGTTTCTATATTGGAAATATAATGTTTTTTTCAATAGAAAAGCTCTCAAAAACAATTTTAACCTTATATTCAAACAAGTTCCATATTAGTGGCTATCTATTCTAATAACTCTGTTTGATGGCTCTCGTCCAACTCCCAATTCCCATCGTCCAAAATGAGCTTTAAATGAATGCCATCTTTGGTGGCTTTCAAAATGAGAATGAGCTACACAAAAGAGAGTCGTTGGTTAGTTTTAGAATTTTTATGAAAGTTTTAAAAGTCAAAGGGGATACAGGTAGAAAATCAAAGGGTGCAAGAAGCAATGGCTAAAAATGAACGTGATAGGTAAGAAAAAAAGAGTCCAACCCAACAGATGAGACAAAAGGAAAAACAACAACCCACTAGCCTACATAAGTATGTTGAAACAAACAAGGTGTAGTTATGGCCCAACTTCACTTGTGGGCTGTGGCACTTTAGACTTTGTTTAGGAGAGAGATTTTAGAGGGAAAAGAAGGGAAGAGAAAAATTTAGGTAGTGAAATTTCTTTATTTGGGAGTTTTAATTTTTAAAGAGAAGGATTTGATGATTTTTAAAACTCCTCTAAAATCCTCCAAAGTCTAAAAATTATTGTTCCCCCAATTTTGGGATTTTTAGAAGGAAAAGTAATTAAAATTACTATCTTATCCCAACTACAAATTCAAAAATATATTAAAATATTTTTTACATTTAAATTATATAATTTTCACATTTAACATCTTATTAACTATTAATTTCTCTCTTAATATATTTTTAACTCTCAAACAAAGAGGAAGAAACTTTCCTCATTTTCCTCCCTTTCCTTTCTCTCCCTTCCCCTTGAATCTCTTTTCTTCCCTTCCTCTCCTATCTCCCAAACAAAGCCTTAAGGAAGACAAAACTATTATAAATAAAACAGTAAAATGGACCACGAGGAAAATAGCTAGGGAAAGGGATGAAGGAAAATTGTGACACTTAACCAAATTATTTTCTTAGTAAACATTTTTTTTGTCAATGTAATATTGGTGTGTGAAATATTTTTTTATCTTTTCCATGAATAATATCTATTGAAGAACCCAATAAATCATTTTATTTTAAATTAACATATTCACTTAATTGATTAATTTAACTCATCAAATTATTTAACTTTACCTCACATAACTGTTTTGACATGTTAAGTGAAATAAATAAAATACTACTTTGACATGTACAATAATTCCTAAACTTTTTTTTATCAATACTTTAAACTTCTTAATTTATTTTAATTCACACACAACTTTTATTTTTTTAATTAATAATATTTTCCTAAACAAGTTAATGATTTTTTAATTGTTTTAGCTTAGTAAAAATATAATTTCAATTCAATTTTTAAAACTATTAATTTCAAATAACATCATACAAATTCAAAACAAAACACTAATGTTTTTCAAATATAGTAAATTTTTTAAAAAATCAATCAACAAATCATTGATTCAAGTGATATTAGATTTCATTCTCTTAAAAAGATATATCAAATTTGAGTTTTGTGAATAAAAAAATATGACTAGAAGAGAAGATATATCAATCAAAGATAACCCAACTAAGTTCATTGATAAAAATTAATCCTTAGTATGATTAGTGGACAATAATTCAAAGACTTGAATTAATTTAACCTATTTTATATTTTAATTTATACAATTAAAAATAAACAAATACATTGTTTTAATTAGTGTTAGTAATTTTATTTTTTTATGAAAGAAGAAAACCCATTAATTATAAAACACAATTTAAAATATGTCATTATTAGGATGTCTTATTTAAATTATATATCTCTAATAAGTGATACTGATAATTTTTTTAAAATTGTTTTAATCTTAACACTAATAAAAAAAAATTTTAATCAATGAATTCAATTTAAATATTTTAAAAGAATAAAATAAACATTGTAATGCGCTTTTAAATTGTAAAGCTCTAGTGATAAGAAAATATTGTAAAGCTCTCAAATCGAAAAATATCTAGATGTTTATGCGTTTGTAATTGTAATGTGCTTTTAAATTGTAAAGCACTGGTGATAAAAAAATTTGCAAAGCTCTCAAATCCAAAAAAAAATATCTAAAATTTATTTTAATTGCTCTACTTAAATAGCATTTATTACGTTAAAAATATTATATATATTCCAAAATTAGATTTATGTTAACGATTCGGCAAGCATGATTGATAGAATAATAAATAAACGGTAAGATTGAGTGTCGAATTCAATAGGGATTTTGTTTATACTCAGAGTTAATATATTTATAATTTTAAGCAAGCAATGATATAAATTTGATATTTTTCTAATCCTAATGCGAAAACATAACATTTAACACAGTTAAAGATAGTTAAGGAGCACAATGAATAAATAGAAAACAAACACTTAAGTGAGTTGCTCATTGATTCATAAATTTGTGACGTGTTGGGGTTAACTCATCAAAATTACCTTTGATATAATATTAAAATTTTTTCTCTATTCAACATTATTTCCACTTCACCTTCATCTATTAATATATTATAACCTTGATTCCTCAAGTACTAGATCATAAATTACCTAATTTCACTTCTGATCCCTCAACAAGTTACATAAAATAATTTGCATTAAGAGTAAAAATGGATAATTAAGGCTAAATAATATCATTCTATTCATATACATGGATATATTTAGAAGTGTTTTTCATTTTTAAGAAAAAAAGTCATTTTCCAACGCATTAAAATCCTATAACAAAACATGCAAATGAGAGATCAAACCACAAACATGAATAAAGTTCAAAAAAATAACAATAATACGAATATAACATTAAATAGATAGTTAGAATCATTACATTACATCAAGAATGTTTGGTTGTTGAGCTTCCAACAATGGATGAATTAGCCTCCCAAATGAGACCCAAGTGAGTGAGTTTCTCCATTTTTTTTTTGTGCCCTAGCTTGACCCATTTCTTTCCCTGTCTGTCTCTCATTTTGTGGGTAATTGTTTTGTCTTTTTATACTTCGAAACGCACACTTCATATTTTTCGGAATTGGGTGCGCTCTGAGCGAACCCTTTTCGTGAGTCTGCTGCGTGCTAAGCTTGCATGCATGTGCACGCTAAGCAAGCATTCATGTGAACGCTAGTCTGCATTTGCACGCTGAGCGAATCACTCCATATCTTCAATTCTTCTTTCATGTCTCTCTTGTATCATTTTCTATAAAAATCAGCACACTATAAATCAACTAATTTTAATATCTATTGGATAAAAGTTAAAAAGAAGCTAAATTCTTACGTTTTACTTATCAAAGAAGTGTTAACAAAGGACAAAGAAGATAATGACTATGAGATTTACATGTAATATTTAAGTTTGTATAACAATTATCAATTTATAAATTAAAAAGTTAATTAAAATTATCACCTAAACATAAACTTATTGGTCTTAGAAAATTATGTCCAAATTATAAACATTTTTTTAATAATTTTGAAATTCAAATATCTTGAACATAAAAATATGGAACATATATCGCGTAGTAAACATATTAGGGGGGTGGGGACGCGAAAAATCTAGAAAATAATGAGAAGCCTATGGAACAAATATCGCGTAGTAATCATATTCGGCGGGGGGAGGCGAAAAATCTAGAAAATAATGAGAAGTCTAGCAGTTCCCCTCTGTTCACCTCGAAACGTCGAGAAGAATTCCGACACACTTCTCCTCTATCAAATACTACGTCTTTCCCTCTTCACTTTCCTATCACATTACACACACATTCTCAAACCAAACTTTTCTCTTTCTCTTTTCTCATCACACACTAGCTTGCTTTCGAGGTTTTCTTCTTCTTTCTCAATTTCTCCCAAACCAAACTTCTCGTCTTTCACATATATAGGTACGTCAAACAACTTCTCATCAGATATTTTCACAGGCACGTGTGTGTTTGGTTTACCGACTGGGATGCGGTTGAAACAAAAGCTACGAATTTCTAGTTCTCACATAATGTGCATGATTCATGATGGCAATGCCTGTCCGTTGAACCTAACGTTAAATCAAACACACTCTTGTAAACGTGTTTCATGTGTTGCTTATTGTTAAATGTTAGTTATTAGGATTGTTTGTTTTTATTATCGGAGGATTCGAACCCGCAACTTTTTCCTCTTTCTTTCTTCTTCAATAAACCAACCTTATGTCTCGTATTGCCGTGTGCAGGTTTGGAATGAATCCTGAGAAGTTTACTCACAAGACCAATGAGGCTCTTGCGTCGGCGCACGAGCTCGCAATGAGTTTAGGCCACGCGCAATTCACTGCCATCCACTTAGCCCACGCGCTTATTTCCGATCCCAACGGCATTTTTGTACAAGCAATAAACAGTGCGGGCGGCGGTGAGGAATCTGCACGCGCCGTGGAGCGAGTGTTGAACCAGGCATTGAAGAAGCTACCCTGCCAGTCCCCTCCCCCGGACGAGGTTCCCGCGAGTACGAATCTCGTGAAGGCCATAAGAAGAGCACAGGCTGCGCAGAAATCACGCGGCGACACGCATTTGGCCGTTGATCAATTGATCCTCGGAATCCTCGAGGACTCCCAAATCGGAGAGTTGCTGAAGGAAGCCGGCGTTGCGGCGGCGAGGGTAAAATCGGAAGTGGAGAAGCTTCGTGGGAAGGAAGGGAAGAAGGTTGAGACTGCTTCCGGGGATACTAATTTTCAGGCTTTGAAGACTTATGGGCGTGACCTAGTTGAACAAGCGGGGAAGCTTGACCCTGTTATTGGCCGTGACGAAGAGATAAGAAGGGTTGTGAGGATTCTATCACGGAGGACTAAGAATAATCCGGTTCTTATTGGAGAACCGGGTGTGGGAAAAACCGCTGTTGTGGAAGGGTTGGCGCAGAGGATAGTAAGAGGAGATATTCCAAGCAACCTTGCTGATGTGAGGCTTATTGCACTGGATATGGGTGCGTTGGTCGCGGGTGCCAAGTATAGAGGGGAGTTTGAAGAGAGGTTGAAGTCTGTTTTGAAGGAAGTGGAGGATGCTGATGGGAAGGTGATACTCTTCATTGATGAGATTCATTTGGTTCTTGGTGCTGGTAGAACTGAAGGGTCCATGGATGCTGCTAATCTGTTTAAACCTATGCTTGCTCGCGGCCAGCTTAGGTGCATTGGTGCCACAACGCTTGAGGAGTATAGGAAGTATGTGGAGAAGGATGCTGCATTTGAGAGGAGGTTCCAACAGGTTTTTGTTGCGGAACCGAGTGTGGTTGATACCATTAGCATTCTTCGTGGGTTGAAAGAGAGATATGAAGGCCATCATGGTGTTAGAATTCAGGACCGTGCTTTGGTTATGGCAGCTCAATTGTCTAGCCGGTATATTTCTGGTATGGAATCTGTACCCTTTTTGGTGTATTCGTGCGTTTGTTTTGTCTATTTGGAGTTTGTTTTTAATTTGAAAGTTTGTGGTTTTGTTAGTGTGATATGCTTATTTTTTCGTGTGATTGTGCAGGGCGTCATCTTCCTGACAAGGCAATTGATTTGGTTGACGAGGCTTGTGCAAATGTGAGGGTGCAACTTGATAGTCAGCCTGAGGAAATTGATAACCTTGAAAGGAAGAGAATGCAGCTAGAGGTGGAACTTCATGCTCTGGATAAAGAAAAGGACAAGGCTAGCAAAGCCCGTCTTGTTGAAGTATGTATTGATTTGGTTGCATTATTGAGTTTTTGTCAATGGTTTTTTTTAATTGGTATGTTTTTTAATGGTTCTGATTTTTGTTGTTTATGTGTAGGTGCGGAAAGAACTTGATGACTTGAGGGACAAGCTTCAGCCTTTGATGATGAAGTACCGAAAAGAGAAAGAGAGGGTTGATGAGATTCGAAGGCTCAAGAAGAAAAGAGAAGAGCTTCTGTTTGCTTTACAAGAGGCTGAGAGAAGATATGATCTGGCTAGAGCTGCAGACCTGCGATATGGAGCAATTCAAGAGGTAGAAACTGCAATCCAACAACTTGAAGGAAACACCGAAGAGAATCTGATGTTGACTGAAACTGTTGGACCGGAGCAAATAGCTGAGGTTGTGAGCCGCTGGACCGGTATACCAGTTACAAGGCTTGGCCAAAATGAAAAAGAAAGGTTGATTGGACTTGGTGACAGATTGCACGGCAGAGTTGTAGGACAAGACCAAGCTGTTAATGCTGTTGCTGAGGCTGTGTTGAGATCTAGAGCTGGGCTAGGGAGACCTCAACAACCAACTGGCTCATTCCTATTCCTTGGTCCAACTGGTGTTGGTAAAACTGAGCTTGCGAAGGCTCTTGCTGAGCAACTCTTTGATAATGAAAACCAGTTAGTGAGAATTGATATGTCCGAATACATGGAGCAGCACTCAGTTTCACGATTGATTGGTGCACCACCGGGGTAAGTGGATTGAGATGAACTACTTCAGCTGATTGTCTTTTATTTTTATTTTTTGGCTGGAAGAATTATATCTTACTCCTTACATTGAATTTTCAGGTATGTTGGACATGAGGAAGGTGGACAACTAACTGAAGCTGTAAGGCGAAGACCTTACAGTGTGGTGCTTTTTGATGAAGTGGAAAAGGCACATACATCTGTGTTCAATACTCTTCTTCAAGTTTTGGATGATGGGAGGTTAACTGATGGACAAGGCCGTACTGTGGACTTTAAAAACACTGTCATTATCATGACCTCTAACCTTGGAGCAGAGCACCTCCTCAGTGGACTTTCAGGAAAATATACCATACAAGTTGCTCGGGATCGGGTAATGCATGAGGTATGTGCTAGAGGATTATACTAACATAATATGTTCCATGAGCTACTTGATGTTATTGTTTACTTACGCATATTTTTTTAAATTTATCTTTAACAGGTGAGAAGGCATTTTAGGCCAGAATTGCTGAATCGACTTGATGAAATTGTGGTATTTGACCCTCTTTCACATGACCAATTGAGGAAGGTTGCAAGGCTACAAATGAAGGATGTAGCTAGTCGTCTTGCTGAGAGAGGAATTGCCATGGCAGTCACTGATGCAGCACTAGACTATATACTTGCCGAGAGCTATGATCCGGTAGGTATCATTATGACATCTTTGTTTAGCTTATGGTGCTTTAAAAATTTCTAGCTAGTGGTACTTAATACTTCTTTGTTACTTGCAGGTGTATGGTGCTAGACCAATAAGGAGGTGGCTTGAGAAGAAGGTGGTGACAGAGCTGTCTAGAATGCTTGTAAGAGAGGAGATTGATGAGAACTCAACAGTTTACATAGATGCTGGACCCAATGGGGGTGAGTTGGTCTACCGTGTAGAAAAGAATGGAGGAATAGTTAATCCTACAACTGGGCAGAAGTCAGATATCTTGATTCAGATACCTAACGGACATACACCTAGAACTGATGCTATTCAAGCAGTCAAGAAGATGAAGATTGATGAAATTGGTGATGACATGGAAGAGTCAATTTTATGATAAGTGTGAGTTATGTTTGATGAAGCAAGTTCCTCTTAAACTTCCTTTTTGTCTTATTATATGTTTTGAATGGGTGAAAATGAAAAATGACAAGTCCCTTGTAACACCTGCTTTTTGTTTGATCAATAAATTTTTTCTTTGATAATATATTTGATTACTAAGTTGAGGTGGAGAGCATTTTTGTGGTTTTTCTGTGCAGCAGCCGGCTGCTCTGTGATAATTTAGCTCTCAGCCTGTGTCATGTTTACTTGGCGAAGCCGTAAAATGAAATCATGTTTTTTTTTTTTTTTTGATAAAAAATAAAGCATTCAAAAGATAATTATGTACAGTTTTCTTTTATGTGCAGCCTAGCAGCTTGGTTTCCAATCTTGAGTGCTTGCATGTATTCAACTAAAACAAATAGGTATGATGCAAAACTTTGCTGCCGGATTATCAATCATTAGGAGGTAAAACAGGACATTATTTGATGGTGGCACTTAATATACAGCTTATAGCTTATACTGAAATTAGAAAGAAAAAAAAGGTGACTATATAAAAAAAAGGTCATTAATATAGTGAAATATTAATAATAGTTACAATGAAAGAGAGAGTAGTATATTCATATGAAGTCTAATCCAATCTATGTACTTTTCCGTCGGAAAAAATTGTATTTTACACTTATTAAAAAATTGATTTATTTGATTAAATTGTATATTTTTAAATAGAAAATAATTATTTTTAAATTATCTTTGTTTAGAATTTGATATTAAATATAACTCATTGAATGAAGAATTTTTTGAATATAATTTTACTAAATAAGATGAAAGTAGTGTTAAGTTTTGATTATATTTAAGAATAAAAATTTTGATTTTTTAATAGAAGAACGGATGAAGGAATTGTTAACTAAAAGAAACTTTGAACAAATTAAATGAATCATATAACTTTGAACGGATGAAGGAATGAACACATTTGTTCCAGAACAGAGATAGTTTATAATTTTTTTCTTCTTCTCCAAGGGCAGAGGATATGGTCCATTGGTACGTAGGATGGTATTATTAAGGCAACATAATAGTTGCAAATTTATCAAGACAACATTAACAAATAACAACATGCCTTTATCGTTCCTGTGAAATCATCTGTTCCAGGGGTAGCCCAAGCATAAGATTTCACAAGTCCTTACTCCTAGGTTTAGCACCTAGAAAAAGTTATTTAATAGTAGTATTTGTATAATTTTTGTTATTAACTAGTCTAGTTGAGTGATAAATAAGGTGTATTTTTTCTTCGGTGAATGAGATTTGAAAATTGCTAGAAGAAAAATAAGAAAAGGCCTTACCTCAATGGTCTCTTTAAGCCTAACAATATGTTGGGGCATGACCCTGATCTGTTCCACCTTATAGCCCCCCTTCTTGCATAAGTACAACACTAGAATTGTTGAACCAATTTGCCTATGAAACATAAACTAAAACAAAACCAGTTGTTCCCAAGCTTAATTTTTGCTAGGCCACCATGCTACAGGTCCTGCACCTTCTTGCTTATTTTATCTCTTGAGCATCACGTTGATTTTTTGATATTTTATTTAGCAGCATTTTATATGTGATATACATCATCTGTTGAACACGTGATTTGAGAAGAAAATTTTAAGGGTTGCGTCTAGTCTTTTGAATGCCTATTTCATGTACATTGCATATTCACCAAAGGTGGACCTGCAAAATGGTGTCTCTCGATCAATACGTGATCTCTCTTTCCTTTTCTTGTTATTTATTTATATCTATTGTCCTTATTTTTAGGTTTCCCATTTTAGTATTTATCTACGAGAAATTCTTGCTTGCTCCATGAGGAGTACATTTTTTTTTTTTGCTCCGAACCATTTTATTGAATACAATACTTATGATAATAAAAAGATTTATTTTTTTTAACTGCTATAATATTATTAGACTATTTAAAAATATAAATTTAATTATTAATTAATAATGCAATTAAAAGTATGAAGTCTAAGTAATAGTAAAGACAAAATCAACACCCGCAACACCTTCAAGATAAATTCTTGCTTTAGTGTAGTTATTTGAAAAAATTAAAATTAATTATGATTAATGTTTTAAAAGAATTAAAAAGATTTATTAATGTAAAAAATAATAATGACTCATATTGCTTATATAATAAATGGTACAAATCAAGAAAAATGTCTTTCCTCCTTCAGCAAGTAAGAATTTCTCTATACTTAATGTTAAAATGATACCTATGTGTGGGTGAAGAATGTCCTATTAGGCATTGAGAAATAGATAGTGAAAGCTATCAATACTCGCGGTTCCCTGTGTTAAATAGGACACTTCGTCACTCTTACGCTTAGTTTTATCAATTATCATCCAAACGAGGCAATGGCATATATATTAATTACAAGTATACAATGAAGAGAGCAAGAAGCGATAAGGAAGCCAATGAGAAGTATCATGACTCGTGTAACTTTGTAAGGGTTGGTCTCTAAAGCAACCATATGCTTCAAAACTATTTTCGTTATTCTCCCACGTGTCATTACAATCAAGGAGAGAATCAGTTAACCTTTTATTGTACTGATCCTAAATAAAATCTGTAGATTAAAATAATAGCATCTTAACTATTGAAATCCTTATATGCAGCATTGTGGTAAGGAGAGAAAAAAAAACAGTAGGATGTAACGTAATTAATTATTTGATTTATTAAAAATGAGGACATTGGATGTATATACAATATTTTTATTTATATATATATATATCCCTTTCTTAGATGTTTTCAAAGCTCCCTCTATACTGTAAACAAATGAGGTTGTGTCGTTTATGTATTCACGATCATAAGTTCATAAAACATAACTTGTTGCCGTCTTGAACCTATGCATCATACACACACAACACACACACAATCCATATCCATGTCACCTTGGCTTATCATCGGCCTGGCTACCATCGTAGCAGCTATCCTTAGTTATTGTGTGTCTGTGTAGTACCGATATTGACATGGCATTTTTGATACGTTTCCGATATGAAACTTAGATACGTTCTTCAAAAAATCTAATATTTCGATATGTTTTTGATATGTTTTAGTATTAAATAATATTTTTTATATAACGTATATTTCATATTAATAAAATATAATAAAAGGAAAATCATAAGCATAAATAATATATTATTCATACAAAATTAATAAATACCTCAACTAGTGTGTGGATATAAAGGAAGAACAAATTTCACTCTATTTAAGACATATTTTTTTATTAAAAAAGTGTCTTTTAAAAATATTTTGACTAAACCAATATGTAAAATAGAGTATTCCTAAAGTATCGACATCGGAAGTGTATCCTATATCTTGGAATTTTCCCAACTTTTGAAGCTCATAATAACGAGGCCCTCATTACATTTGCCAGCAGGGCCAAGGCCATGGCCCGTTGTGGGAAACTTGTCCCAAATGGGCCCTTTGCTACACCGGGCTCTCGCGGTCTTGGCCCGCACTTATGGCCCGCTCATGTATCTCCGCTTGCTTCGTAGATGTGCTGGTGGCAGCTTCCGCCTCCGTGGTGGAACAGTTCTTAAAGGTTCACGACGCCAATTTCTCTAGCCGGCCACTGAACTCCATGACCACATACATGACCTATAACCAAAAAGACCTTGCTTTTGCTCCCTACGGCCCACGGTGGCGGTTTCTCCGGAAAACATGCTCAATTCACATGTTCTCTGGTAAGGCCTTGGATGATTTTAGACAACTCCGACAGGTGAGCGTCATTTCCATCTATCTTGATTTTGCGTCGTTGCTTCAAGATTTTCTTGTGTCACACCACGGATGCTTCTTTCCAATAATTCAATGACCTTTTTTATTTTATTTTATGGAACTACTGTTAAATATATCATCAATATTAATGACATTTGACATTTCTATTTTCAAGTGAATGGATCAATAAACTTGAGATTGTTTCATTTTCATATTCAAACTTTGAATTTGTAGTTACCCTAATAATCCTGGTACACGTGGTGGAGTGATGGTGGTGCATGCTCACTATAGTTTTATCATATTTTTTAATTATATATTTATCGCTATTTTTTTATTATATAAAAAGTTTTATAAATATAATTTCTAGTTTACTGATGATGAAAGTGCTCTTCTTTGATTACTCTGTTTTCAATTTAGGCTTCGAGCAATATCTAAAAGATGGCATTCCCATGCGTGTACTGTGTAGGTATAAAATGTTTATCAATCGCGATAGTCATTTGAAAAATTTAAATTTTCATTTATAATGCTTTATTAAATAAACTGAGTAAATTTTCAACGTGCACTATTTAATTCATCCCACATGTTATTTACTAGAATAAAAATAATATGTGATGTAATAAATGATTTTAAGTAATTTTAATAAATAATTAAAAATAAAAGACTACTAGCTAGAACTAATAAAAAAAGACTAATTTAAATGCAAAATATGTTGGAGGCAAGTCCCACATCGGTGGGAACCAGCCAAGGGAGGAAGATTGGGGATTATAAATAAAGACCCCCTTCCTTCATATTCTTCACACCAAAATCTTCTTCTCTTCTCTTATAATATTATTTGTTATAATATTATTCTTGAGTATAATTTTGTGAGGAGTATTCCCTAGTTCAAGAGAGAGATAAAATTGTTCTCTCCTTGTGATAAAAGGGAGGTTGTAGTGTTGGAGTTCCCATAGTGAAAATTTTTCTACTCTTGTCCGTGGGTTTTTTTTTCTTCAGGGTTTTCCCACGTAAAATATTTGTGTTCATTTTTCGCTTTCAATTTCCTTTATCTGTTGTTATTGTTCTGTCCGATGGAATCCCCGCTTATAACAAAATAACTATGCCTGAAATAGATTTGTGAAGCATATGTATTGAGAAAGTAATAGTGGCATTCACCAAAACAAAAGAAAAAAACAAAGCAATAGTGGTATAGGCTACACCTTAAGAACGAAAAAAATAATAAACCGTCCGGACACTTATAATTAAGTCTGTTCAAATTTTTAAATGGGAATAACAAATCCACATGTAACCAAAATAATTATATATATGCAGGAAGATGTGGAAAGATTGACAAGTAATTTAGCAAGTTCAGGCTCTAAAGCTGTGAATTTGGGGCAATTGGTGAATGTATGTACCACCAACACATTGGCAAGAGTAATGATAGGACGAACGTCTTTTCAATGATAGCAATAGTTGGGATGTGAGGGCTGATGAATTTAAATCTATGGTTGTGGAGCTCATGCTGTTGAATAGAGTTTTTAATATTGGTGATTTCATTCCTATCTTGGATCGGTTGGACCTTCAAGCAGTGGAAACTAAGACAAGAAAATTACAATGGAGATTTGATGCATTTTTAACTAGCATTCTTGAAGAACACAAGATTTCCAAGAATGAAAACACCAAGGCTTGTATTTGACTACATTGTTGTCACTTAAAAAAGTTTCTCAAGAAGGATATAGACTTATTGAATAAGAGATCAAAATAATACTTTTGGTATATATGTTCTTAAGAGACAATATTTTATATCTTTTTCACCTTGTGCAATGATTTGAATTAATTTCATTACACGTGATTTCTTTACATCAACAAATTTAATTACTACAAAAGAATTAAGTCAAAACATCACATGTATTGATGTAAAGTCATGTTAACACATCTTTAACGCATAATAACTACAAATATTGACCAGTTTTTGTAGGACATGCTTATAGCGGGGACAAACACGTCATCAAATACAATTGAGTGGGCAATTGCTGAACTGATTAGGAATCCAAGAATTATGGTTCAGGTCCAACAATAAATGGATACCGTTGTAGGTCGGGACAGATTGTACTAAACTAGACTTGCCCAAACTTCCTTACTTGCAGGTTGTTTTGAAGGAAACATTTTGTCTCCACCCACCAACCCCTCTTTCCCTCCCACGAGTTGCGACAGAGTTGTAAGATATTCGATTACCACATCTCCAAAGGTACAACTCTATTGGTCAATATTTGGATCATAGGGTGTGACCCTAACAAGTGGATTGACCCATTGGAATTTAAGTCTGAAAGGTTCCTCCTTGGTGGTGAGAAGGTTAGTTATGGGCAACAACTTTGAGGTTATACCCTTGGGTGCTGGTTGTAGAATATGTGTTAGTATGGGCCTAGGCCTAAAGGTGGTTAAAATGCTCACTGCTATCTTAGCCCACACATTTGTTTGGGAGTTGGAGAATAGACTTGACCCAAAAAATCTCAATATGGATGAAGCACACATGGACTTATCCTTCAAAGAGAAGTGCCTTTTTTTGTTCACCCTTATTTTAGGCTTTCATGATATGTTGTATCCATCATTATCACCGTCTTCATGATTTAGAAATTTATTCTTATTTTTCTTCTCCCTTCTCACCTTTTAATAAGAAGGATCCAAAAAATAAAAACAAATTTATTGTTTTAGTTTGTGAACTTTTGAAAATAGGGTGGGTTAAATAAGTAGTTACAATATCACTATGTTTATATATGAATGTGCTTTAATTGAGTATTTACAATAAGTTGTAAAACAATATTAGTTCATATGATTTTTTTATTTGATTTAGAACACATAAGAATGTTATGAAATGGTTAAAGACAAACAAATAAATTCAAAGTGTCCAAACTATATCTAATTTACTCCATTTGTTCCTATTTATAAGACATAATTATTGAAAAAAATTCCTTTTTACAATTCAATTGTCTTGTCCATTGATTCTTTTCCCCCTAAAACACTCTTATTTATTTTATCCATAATTGCGTGCTCCTTTGAATTGTCTTTTTCTCCGGTGGTGAAGATTAATTGGAATCGACAAATAATAGGCTCTCAACAATGTTAAGGGAAAATTTTAAAAAATATTATAATTAAAGATAAGTGTAATGCTAATACATAAATTAACTAGTTTTTTAATATACATAAATTAGTCAACAATATTTTATAAATAAGAATGAAGATAATATAATTTTTTTCCACTGATATTTCGATTCAGGGATGGTAAAAAATATATTAAAGGTGCTAAAATTTTGTTCTTACATTGTAATTATTTAAATATCTTATTTTCAATAAATACTAATGATTTCAATAAAAAAGTAATTATTGGCTTTAGTCATAAAAGTGAAATCGACTTTTATTGCAAATATAAGGACATGTAACAAAAAATATCGTAAAAAAATATTTCAAACAATAAAAGATTCTATAATTTAAAGGATACTGATTATTTAAAAAAAAGGAAATCTAATAATAATTTCTAAAATAATTGTTGAGATGTGTATATTAATTATCTACTACAGATATATATTAGATTGTTTAGTAGTCTGTATAAATATTTTTTTTACTTGTCTATTTGTTTTCAATCCGTTGAGATAGTAAAGGAAATGAAGAAGTGCACATCTTATTGTTCCTCTTCTCGCCGCTAAAATAAAATGAACTTGCTTCCAAAAAATTGTTACTAAGAGTATCTCTAATGAATGTAATTTAACCTACTTATTTTGACTTCTTTATCTTTTGTTAATGACTTTCACAATACTGTTTTATAATTAAATAAATCCTTTAATTTATTTTCTTTCGCGATGAAGAGATGCATCAACTTATAGAAAAAACTTACCAAGATTCCTCATGTGCCGCAGCTTGGCTGAGTAATCAGTAAAATATAACTTTTTTATTTAGTAGTTTTTTATTCTTTATTTAAAAAAAAAACTAATTCGAAAAAAAATCACACAGGTAATTATTACTATTTAAGAAATGAGTATATATTACGGGAGATCTGAAAAATAAAAATTAACGAACAAGATGATTTTTGCAGCCGATAACTTTTATGAGCTTTTGTAAGTAATATTTTGTAATGTTTTTTTCTTCCTACTTGACAAATATGACACTTTGTTGTTCTTAAACCACAAAATCTATCAATTTGTTATATTAATTCCATCTCAAAGTCCACTCCTTGAATCACCAACTTCGCTTTTCATTATCATCATCTACTTGACTTCACCTCATGATGTACGAAACATGAATATAAGAAAACAACAGTGGTAGACTACATGCTTAACGTCAACGAGAAAGGAAAAAATATGTAACTAAAATGGGAATAACAAGCTAAATACGTAATTAAAATACACACACACACACATATATATATATATATATATATATGCAGGAAGAGATAGAAAGATTCACATGTAATTTAGTAAGATGAAGTTTTAAAGTAGTAAACTTAAGACAATTGTTGAATATATATACCACTAATATATATTGACAAGGATCATGATAGGATGACGGATTCTCAACTAGTAATTATGATTCTAGGACAAATGAGTTTAAGTCTATGGTGATGGAGATTATGGTATTGTTTGGAGTTTTCATTATCGGTGACTTCATTCCTTCCTTAAATTGGCTGGACATTGATAGAATGAAAAGCAAGACGAAGAAATTGCACAAGTGGTTTGCTGCATGTTTAACCTCTATTCTTAGAGGAATACAAGATTTCCAAGAATGAGAAACATCGAGACTTGTTGAGTGTATTGTTGTCACTTAAAGAGATTCCTCGAGAATGACATGAACTCGTTGAATCAGATATCAAAGCAATACTTGAGGTATGTACATTCTCAAGACACAATAATTGTAAAGTTCCTAACACTTTGTGCAATTATTTGAATTAATTTCAAACACATTTTTTCTAATAATAATTTCACAACACATGATAATTGTATTTTTCAAAAATTTATGACTACATAAAAATTTAGACACATCATAAAATGTATTAAACTCATGAACAATAGTTACACATATTAGCAAATTTTTGTAGGACATGTTTATAGCTGGGACAGACATATCATCGAGTACAATAGAATGGACAATTGCATAACTTATTAAGAACCTAAGAATTATGGTCTAAGTCCAATAAGAGTTGAATATTGTTGTGGGCCAAGATAGGTATGTGACCGTGCTAGACTTACCCCACCTTCCGTACTTGCATGTTGTGGTGAAGGAAACATTACATCTTCACCCCCCTCCCCC
>PYAF01006015.1:526747-541748 GCA_007407185.1 Glycine tomentella | reverse complement strand
GCCTCTCCGTCCCACAAGTTGCTGAAGAGAGTTGTGAGATATTCAGTTATCACATCTCCAATGGTGCAACTCTCATGGTCGGGGTTTGGACCATAGGATGGGACCCTAAGGAATGACTTAACCCATTGGAGTTCAAGCCTGAAAGGTTCCTCCCTAATAGTGAGAAGGTTGATGTTGATGTTAGGGGTAACAACTTTAAGGTTATACCCTTTGGTGTTGGGGTTTAGCCCTAATAGTGAGAAGGTTGATGTTGAAGTTAGGGGCAACAACTTTAAGGTTATACCCTTTGGTGTTGGGTGTAAAATATGTGTGGGCATAAGGGTGGTTCAGCTGCTCATTGCTATCCTAGCCCATGTCTTTGATTGTGAGTTAGAGAATGAATCTGACCCAAAAAAGCTCAACATGGATGAAGGGTGTGGGCTCACCCTCCAAAGAACATTGTCTCTTTCCATACACCCTCATCCTAGGCTCTCAACATGTGTATTCATCATTGTAATCACATTTAGAATTTAGCTTCCCTTAATAATGTGTTTCCAAGGAGAATTGATTGTTAATAAAAAAAAATGAAGTCAATGCTTTAGTTTGTTAAAGTTTAGAAGAAAAAAAGTTGTAATTAATTAATTAACTGTAGTGTCTCCAAGTTTGTATGTGAATGTGGTTTATTTGAATACTTGTAATAAGTTGTAAAATAATTACTACCTCTAGACCTTAATATAATTAAGGTCATTATTCAGAAGGTATTGATCATTTTTATATAAGGTATTTTATAAATTTTATAAAATATTTAATTTTTTCATAATTTGCTCTTATTAAAGACAGGGTATTTATGCTTTTTGTTATTCATTAACAAGAAGAATTTGAGAAGTCATTTATTTATTTTGAAATGTTCTCTCACATACCTTTGGTGGTAGTGATATCTGTGAACTTTTAATCCACCATAATGTGTATATATAGTCTAAACTTTCCAAATATTAATCAAAGTTATAAGAACTAAATTCATATTTAAGTGATATTGTTATCAGCAAAAGGAAGACAGCAAAGGTTAAAAATGGAAGCTAAAGCATTTTAGCTTTTCTCCCGTAATATTTCATGCCATAGTGGGAGAGATTAAATTTATTTGTGGACTCCACAAATATTTTGTAACTTCATTTACCATTTCAACGCAATCCAAAGGGAGGAAAAAAAGACAATTTCACTCCTAGCCTATTCCCTCTTCCTAATTTGATTCATCTCTAAATCAGTTCATGTAGACAAAGCATTAGTGTCAGTCATGCTTAAGAATGTCAACAAGGCAGGGCAAGCACGGATAGTAATTTTTCACTACTCATCATGTCGAATAAATGTATGCATTATGTTTGTCTTAGAGTATTTTTAGTGATAGATTTTAATTTGGGATCTTAGATTATTTTTTGATAGACCTTATAGTGTCATGTAAGATTAAAGATCTCTCAAGACATCTTTCACTTTTTTTTAATGATGGATCTCATTTTGAGATCTTAGGGAGAGAGAAAAAGTAAGAAAATTATTCTTTTTTAAATAATGTGCAGATCTTCTACAAGGACTCATCTTCCATGTTGGAGATCTCTTCAACTCCTTTATTGGGAGATCTAATGAAGATCAGGTCTTAAGTTCAAAATCCTTATTCAAGATCTTGCACTAAAGATGTTCTAATACACTTGTAAGTACCATTAAGCAGTTACCCATGAGTTTTTTAAATATTTGTGGTTATCCGTGAAAATTTACTAAAATAAAAAAAAAACAAAATCTAAAAAAAAACACTTTAACTATAATTTTTATCTATTCTCATGTTTTTTTAAATAATTTAAAAGTCTTAACTATTCAAAATACTCTACACAATTATACTAAAATAATTCAATATAATAATTTGAAATAAAAGTTTTTGTCAATCAAACACGAATCATCTTTGATGACTTTTAAAAAAATTATTATAAAAATTAATAAACTTATCATATATGATAATTTGCGATTGGATATATCATTATAAAATTATTTTACAATATCAATACATGACCTATTTTCTCTTATTATATACTGTGTATTTAATGAGTATCTGTGGGACAGATACCTTAATACAATACCTATTCTTGTCCTCATTTATTAATAGAGACATAATATTAATTTATTGATTTTATCTATATATATATATATATAGGTAGCCACCAAATATGTCGATCAATTTGTTTGAAATTATTTCAGCTTAACCAAAAAGATCTTATATTCAAAGTTTAGACCTGTGATAAAAAAATATATACAAATATAAGTATTTTTACATCATGGAGTCCACAACACACTTGCTTACCACTACACCATATCAATCATTTTTATTTTTGTTATCATTTTTTTTTGTGTGTGTGAAGGTAGAATTTTTTTTTTTGTGTAATGTTATTTTTGTCATTCCTAGTCATGATAATATTACTATTGTTTTCAATTAAAAAAAATGTAACTTAATTCAAATTGACATAAGTTAATCTAGTCAAACCTAACAAAAGGTGACATAACATTAACTAACTTCACACAATTTTTTCCCAAAAGCCAAAACTCTAGAGTGGACACTTCCTTTCAAGCAAATGTCCCCACCAGGGCCCCAACACTAACACAACACTTTATTATTCATGGTCAATCCAACAATAAAGTAATTAAAACTTACGTACGCTTTAGGTCTATTAGAAAAAAAAATATTTATTGTTAATCTTTATAAAATAAAAAAGGATCTATGTATGTTAATAAAAAAAATCACAGATCGATATTAATAAAAAAAATCCAATATATTTAAAGTTTTTTTTTTCAAATTTATTTTAGGTGTCGTACGTTTATTTATTGTTGTATCAGTTCCTGCACCTGGGTTACAAAGCATGAGTTACCATGACCGATTCGTAAGCTTTTGGTAGCATCGTAGGAAGAAAACCGATCGACGCTCAGGATATTGATTGCATTCAGGACTTAGCAACCTTGGTCGATGCCACCGATGCTAGATGACCAAAGTTTGGTAGTTTTGTTAATGAAAGAAGGAAAAAAAGAAGAAGAAGAAGATAAACAACAACACCATTACTGCGTTATGATAAAATGAAATTTTATTGTTATCTCATCCATGCAAGAGAAATGAGAAAAAGTCCAGGTTTCAACTCTCATGTCGTTATTATTCCTTTAAATATATTAAAGTCGTAAGATCGATGATAGATAGAAAATACTTTTCTCAACATATATAGTATATAAAAATTATTTAGAAATTTATATAACATTTTCTAACCAGTCTCTATTCTGTAACTATCAAAATTATCACAAACTTATTTAAAACACATCAGTAAACGAAATTAATATAACATTTTCTAACCGATCTTTATCACTTTCAATATTTTTAGTTCTATCTTGAATTTTAATATTTTTAAAAAAATTATCAATAATTAAAATAATATTTTATCATAATATAAATTATTTATCATAAATTTTAAATATAATTTATATGTTAAAATATTTTATTCAATGTACAGACTAAATTATCAGTTTTTTTAAAGGAAAATTAGCAGTTAAATAATAAAAAGAAATATAATTTTAAACAATTTCAATCGTGAGACGTTGGCAGCAGCAATCTGGGTCTAACAAGTAACAAGATATTAGCTTAGAGTACACAAGCGACTAACATCCCGATCGAGCATCGGTTTTCCTATCTCAAGTATCAAATGTCAAAGTCAAATTATATATCAGTAAATGTTCAATGTTGTACTATATCAAATTTCAAACTATTAGTTGAGCCAAATAAATGCAAACTATCAGTAGATGCATTATTGCGTTAAATTGTCGGTTGAACTTTTTTTCGACAAATTGTTGGTTGAATTAATTGATATAATATCCTACAAGATAATAATTAATAACACCAAAATCGACTCTCCTTTAACAATTGGCGATATACTGTGATAAGAATAGGGATATGAATGTCAGTAACTAATTTTTTTTTAGGTCAGTAACGACTAAATTTGATAAAGATTAGAATATCTACGAGTTCTAATTTAAAAAATATCATTCATAATACAAAATAAAAAATAAAATCATATTCCATGTATTAATTCTCCTTTGTACAATAGGATTTTTCATGGTAACAAACCCTTGTCATGACAACCATATATATATTGGCCCTTATTTTCCTGATTTTTAACTACTATTTATCTATTGCTACAATTAAAAGTCTTCTCCTTTTCAAGAAGTTCATTCATTCTCTAATATTTTTTTCGTCCATTCTAGAGTGATTTTTTAGGAGGTACTTTATTTTGTTGTTGATTATTTTATGCACAAGTACGGTCATTGACTAATTAGTACAATATCTCGTTGATTCTTTGTCCATTTAGAATGGGTCGTCATTGGTGTAAGTGTATGTACATGGAGGTGTTTGCGTGGTTACAACTCATGAATGCTGCCATGCAATATTTATGGCGGTCGCTCTCCAAATGGCATGGTCCAAAGGAGGCCTAAGTGACTTAATTTGTGAATCTGTGTCCAAAGTATCACTATCACACTATGATGTTGTTGGAGTATAAGTTTGAATTAAAGTCATATATCGAATAAAAATAAAAAAATTAAATATCATATAAATAAAAAAAAAATTTCTTAAGATTTTATGTTAAAATATAATGTCTAATTTAATTACATAATTACTCATATAAATCTCTTCAATATTTATTCATCAATATCTTTCAACGGATCCAACTCATTCAGCAAGGCATTGCATTAATTGGTTCGATTTTCTTCTTTTTTTTCCGACAGAGACTGGACGGCCCTGACTCTTTCAACACCCCTTGAGGGTTGAGGGAAGGAAAAGAATCATGTAGTAGCTAGCACTTACAGCTTGCCCAAGAAATTCAACTTTGGTTGTTTATGACGTCTACCTACGTGCTTCTTCTCCTCTTTGTTAGGAATAGGTAGGCCGATCCTGAAAATTCTTTGGTTCAAGACGAAGTGAAAAAAATAGGTTTTTAACAAATAAATTTTTTAAAATACAAATAATATTAAAATTAAGAGATGAAAAAAATAGACCCCTAACATATAAATTTTTTAAAATACAAATAATATTAAAACTAAGAGATGAAAAAAATGGACTTCTAACACATAAATTTTTTGAAATACAAATGATATTAAAATTAAGGGATGGAAAAAATAGACCCCTAACATATAAAATGAGACCCCTAATACAGATTTTACTTTTATTTTATTTTTAATTTTTTTTTTTACTTAAACTAACGATATAAAAACTTTTGGGCCCAGGGCCGACCCTGTAGCTAGTGAATCTTTTTCTGTCTTAGTGTTTTATTTTCTAACACATAAAAAAAAGTCTTTTCAAAATATTGGTTTAAAAAAGTTAAAAAATTAAAAAATGTAAAATTATGAAGTTCATTATTTTTTTTATGTTTTCTTATAATCTTCATAATATTTTTCTTTTAATTTCTTAACTAACATTATAAGAATAATGATTAGTAAGATCTTAAAAAATACAACTATATTTAGTTATATGTTTATTAATATAGAAATATTTTGTTGAATTTAATTCATTAAAAATGATGGATTAAGTTTACGGTTTATAAAAAAAAACTACACATAATTATTCTGAATACTTAAGAAAATGACAAGTTATTAAATTGTCAATATAATTGTTACTTCAGAAGATAAAATTATTATTTGACAACAAAGATTAAGATTTAACAGTGAAAAAATATAACGACTAAAAATGATAAAATAATTGTTAAATGACTAAAAGTAATTAACTTATAAGTGTTTAAATTATTTATTTTTAGTATAAACATATCTTAAAAAATTATTTTTTTAGTGCAAATATATGTTTAAAAACGTTTTTTTAAAATATATTTTAACAAATATCTTGGATATCAATGAATACCCACAAATATATATAAAATTCATGAATACTCACTTAATGAATACTGTATAAATACAAAAAGATATAGGGGGAGGGATTATCGTTCAATTCATACTTGCCTCACCACACCTCATTGTCATTCATATCTACATCAGTTCCTCTGTGCGCTCGATAGTTAAAAATACTTTATATTTTAAATTTATCATGAGTCCATAAAAAAATATTTTAAAGACTTCATTAAAGAAAATTAGACAAAAAAATTAAGTTACTTAATTTTAAAGCAAAGTAAACTATTTGACTAAAAAACTTAAGGATTAAAGTTATTTACAATCTAAATGAAAAGTTATTTATAATAAAAAAACTATAGACTAAACTTATTGCCCGTTACCATTCTTAATTTCAGAAATTAATTCAATGTAAATTTAAAAGAACAATAATTTTTTTTAATTCCTAATATAAATTAAATAAAATATATATTAAGATTAATTGAAATATAAATTAATTTTTTTTTACCAAGTTTCAAATAAAAAATTATATTTGTAAAATCGTTTGTAAATACTGTCAATTTTGTGTTGTGTTGAAATTTGAAACTGAAGTGTTGAATTGAAGGTGTGCTATGTGATTACTCCTCGATTTTTTCTTAAAATATAAAATTTATTTTATATTTTAAAATGGGATGAAATTAATTAACCCTTTTTTTGTGAGCCGAAATTAATTAACACTAAAAATAAAATTGTATAAAATTATATTTTTAATAACATTCTATAAAAAAATGTAAATTATTTCAATTTGCTATAACTTTCACAAAAAGATAACAATTCAATACGCTATAACTATTAATAGGTGCTAAACCTCTATTCTTGCTAAATAGATCCTTTTTCTTCTCTCTTTATGCTCGAAATCGTACTCAAGGTAAGTTACTTCTTGCTTGACCATTAATTACTTGCATATGGGGTTTAATAGTAGTCAATATTATCGGTTGAGGATGTTATACTAGAAAAAAGAGAATAGGTAAATTTCTTCCTTCATCGAGAGCATTCAACGTAAAGCGGCCTTTCATTCCCTTGTTTCGTCGTGACCTGGATAATAAATCCCCCCGGGCTTATAGAAACCAAAAATGGATTGGTATTGCCCAAGGTTACCCCCTCTTAGTGAACCCCTCCACGTCTCAAGGCTAATCATTGATTTGTGATGGATTATTTATTTGCCAAATCACTGAAGTCAGTGTTTAATTATGATCAGCTGGAACTTTCTAAAGGCTAAAGCAAAGATTTATATGAAAAATTATTATATATTTCATAATATTTTTTCTCTTAGAAATATATATATGAAAATTATTATTATTATTTTTTATAACAAAAAGTTTATGTAAGTTGAATCCTAAGAGCTCATCAGGATTATTCTCACTGTTTAATAACTAAGCATTTTCAAAGTTACTTATAGATTTATCCACCAACTAGAGTGGAGGGAGGGGATAGACATGCATGGGCCATGGTCCTCCCCCCAAATAATAATTAAATGCACTTAAATTACTATGAAAATAATTTATGGCTCTCCTAAAATTTATAATAAAATTATAAAAATATTATATATGAAAATTATTATGTTAGATAATACTTAGGAAGATAAAAAAAAAGAGAAATATATAAGTATGATAGTTAACATGATCTAGTGTTTCTAAGAGAGATAAAGAAAAATTATAAGTATTAATGAAATGTTGACCTACGTATTATAACCTAAAATTAATTATTTTATCTATCTAATTTTTTATCATATAGTATTAGCTTTGTACTCAATGTAGTTATAAATACTTTTTATTTATAAAAAATATTGGGTATATATAATAATATATTAATTTCTTTAATATATTTTGCATGTAAAAATATAATTTTTTTAAAAATTATACTTTTTTCTTGGTCTCCTTGAAAGTAAACTTTAAGTTTGGTCTTTATTATTAGCAAGATCTTCCAATCGACAACACGAATCCAATCCATATTCTTACTAATTCGTTCTTTACCGACCATATCAACCTTGTTGACAAAATTATTATTATTATTATTGTTTTATCATATGTGTATTCACATTAATTTCTAAGGCCAGCTCTTGCACTTAAAGCAATGATCGGCTACCATTCACCAAAAAAAAAAAAAAAAAAAGTAAATGATGTTACCTTTTGTTAGCAGAGCTGATATGGCATGCTGTGTCGGTGTGGCTGTTTCTTTTCTTGGTGAAGTTAGTCTTTTTTGGTAAAGGGTGTTAGGGGATGTGGCAGTTTGGAAATTAATATGATGGGCGTGGCATTCAGGGGAAATTTTTTGGCAAACGTGGCACATTGGCCACCGTTCCATGTGGCTGCTATGTAATTTACGGCTTTACTTACAGAAAAAATTGGGAGATGGATGTAGAATAAAAACCGAAGCTTTTTTTTTTATTATCAGCAATCAAGATATCATTAAATGCATAACATCATACATATTTAAAAGCATACACATAAGATATATCAATGTCTCCTTGGGTTGTTAGGTAAGCACATGCACATTTCCTTTCTTTCATTGATCTTTTCAAATTTATTTTCTATATATATAGTGATGAGGAGGTTGTGCACTTGTGCTGTGACAGTATGAGGCACAACATTAGGTTCACAACATAACATATATTTCCGTTTAGAACCTATAATATATGTATACACGACGATCATACATATTTAAACCATACACACATAAGCTATATCCATGTCTGCTTGGGTTATTGCTACTATTGTAGCAGCAATCCTTATTTACAGGCTTTTCAAGCGCATAACGGTGCCTTCATTACCACTGCCGCCAGGTCCCAGGCCATGGCCCATCCTGGGAAACTTGCCCCACATGGGCCCTGCA
Organism: Glycine tomentella; assembly: GCA_007407185.1. Taxonomy (NCBI): domain Eukaryota; kingdom Viridiplantae; phylum Streptophyta; class Magnoliopsida; order Fabales; family Fabaceae; genus Glycine; species Glycine tomentella. The sequence goes on along the minus strand of PYAF01006015.1, from coordinate 532,991 downwards.
CCTCACCAGTGCCTGGCAGCCTTGGCTCAGACTCATGGGCCACTCATGCACCTCCGGTTGGGCTTCGTTGACGTGGTGGTGGCGTCTTCCGCCTCCGTGGCGGAGCAGTTCTTGAAGGTTCACGATGCCAATTTCTGCAGCCGACCATGTAACTCCAGAACCACATACCTGACCTATAACAAACAAGACCTTGTTTTTGCTCCCTATGGCCCACGGTGGCGGTTCCTGCGGAAACTAAGTACCGTTCACATGTTCTCTGCTAAGGCCATGGATGATTTTAGAGAACTGCGACAGGTGAGCATATCATCTCTATCCATATTTATTTCGCCTCTTTGCTTCAAGTTTTTCTTGTCCCCACACGCGTCCCCTAATTCAACTTAGGTTGGATTTGGTTGATTTGAAAAGAGAAAAATTATTCAATCTAATTATTTTGATTTTATTAATTTATCATTTAATTATTTTAGTTTAATTTTTAACACAATTTAATTTAATTTAAAATGATTTGGATTTTATCAGTTTTCAGTTTTAATTTTATTTATAAAATATTAAATGAAAAATAAGATATATAGTAAATATAATAAAAATAATTTAAAATATCAAATATTTTATTTATATGTTATTATATTATTAATAATATGATATTTATACATTTTAACTTAAATAATTAGTAAAATTAAATTAAATAAATAATTTTTCATAAATAAATATAAATTATATATATGATAATTTTATAAATATACAAGAAATAAAAAATAAAAAAGAGTGATATTATAAATTTATGAATATATATATATATATATATAAATTTGATTTGGATTAATTTTTAAAATCAAATTCAAAATCCGTTTCGAGCCAATAAAAAGATTTAGTTTTCAATTTTTTGATTTGTTTAATTTTCAGTTTATTCAGTTTTCAATTTTTTGGATTCGATTTTTTGGATTTATATTAGATTTGATCCGTTTATGAACACATCTATCATCTAAGTGCTCTAATTAATTTAGCCTCAAAGTCCTCGATCTCCTTGAATCACGAACTTCATTCTTATTTCCTCGTCATCTTCTACTCTAATGCAGTTCATGATTTGTGAAACATGAATATGAGAAAACAACATGGTAGACTACATGCTAGACTATAAAAGAAAAATTCATGCATCCACTAGATTCTATTTTAGTTTTTTAAAGGGAAATAATAAAATAAATATGTAACTAAAATACATACATATATGTGCAGGAAGAGGTAGAAAGGTTGACATGTAATTTAGCAAAATCGGGTTCCAAAGCAGTGAATTTAAGACAATTGTTGAATGTATGCACCACTAATATATTGGCGAGGATAATGATAGGACGACGAATTTTCAATGACAATAGTAGTAGTTGTGATCCAAGGGCGGATGAGTTTAAATCTATGGTGGTGGATCTTATGGTACTCGGTGGAATTTTCAATATTGGTGACTTCATTCCTTGGTTAGATTGGCTGGACCTTCAAGGAGTGAAACCCAAAACGAAGAAATTGTACAAAAGGTTTGATATATTTTTAACCTCCATTCTTGAGGAACACAAGATTTCTAAGAATGAGAAACATCAAGACTTTTTGAGTGTATTATTCTCACTTAAAGAGAATCCTCAAGGAGGACATAAAGTTGTTGAACCAGAGATCAAAGCCGTAATTGAGGTATGTGTATATTATGAAGATACAATAATTTTACATATCTTAACACTTTGTGCAAGGATTTGAATTCATTTCAAGACACATAATGTTTTTGTACTTCTCACAAATTTAATGACTACATATATAAGAATTCAATCACATCAATATATTAAAATTGCGAACACATATCAATTTTGTAGGATATGTTTACAGCTGGGACAGACACATCATCGAGCACAGTAGAGTGGGCAATTGCAGAACTTATCAAGAACCCAAGAATTATGATCAAAGTACAACAAGAGTTGAATATTGTTGTGGGTCAAGATAGACTTGTGACCGAACTAGACTTGCCCCACCTTCCTTACTTGCAAGCTGTGGTAAAGGAAACATTACGTCTCCATCCACCAACCCCTCTTTCCCTCCCACGGTTTGCTGAAAATAGTTGTGAGATATTCAATTATTATATCCCTAAAGGTGCAACTCTTTTGGTTAATGTTTGGGCCATAGGACGTGATCCTAAGGAATGGCTCGACCCATTGGAGTTCAAGCCTGGAAGGTTCTTCTCGAGTAGTGAGAAGACTAATGTTGACGTTAAAGGTAATAATTTTGAGCTTATACCTTTTGGTGCTGGACGTAGAATATGTGTTGGCATGAGCTTAGGCCTAAAGGTAGTTCAACTACTCATTGCTACCCTAGCTCACTCATTTGATTGGGAACTCGAGAATGACATTGACCCAAAAATGCTCAACATGGATGAAGCATATGGGATTACCCTCCAAAAAGCAATGCCTCTTTTGGTCCACCCTCATCCTAGACTCTCACAACATGTGTATTCATCATCATTTGTATGATTTGAAGTTTAACTTTTTATAATAATGTGTATGAAACAAAGATTATTGATTAATAAAATATGAGAATAAAATAATTACTTTTAAATTTTAGAGACTGAAAAACTATTTTAAATTTGGGGACGGAAAGAAAATTTGACTAAATTTTGAGAGACTAAAAAGATATTTAAACATATTTTAGCAAAAAAAATTAAAACAAATAAAATTTCACATCATTTTTTTTATTATGAACTTTTGAGCCAGATCAATATCGAATGTATTGTCATTGTAAAGGACCAAAAGTAGCATTTTTCAAATTTTGAAAACTTAAAAAGATAATTTAAAGGATAAAAAGAAAAATGATCTAAATTTAAACTACAAAAATATATTTAAGTCTACAAATTATTTAAAATGAATATAAAAAACTCCAACGAATCATTTTGTATCCATCTAAATTACCTTATGATTTAACAACAATATTAGCTAGATTTATGCGTATGACAAAAGTCGATTTTCCTATATCAAAATGTCAAACTAATACAAAATGTCCGATGTGAGACTATTAGTAAATGCATTTTTGTTTTGTAGAGCAATAATTGCCAATATCAAATGTCAAACTATTAGTTGGGACAAAGAAAAAATGTCAAACCATTAGTAGATGCACTGTACATTTGTTAAATTGTTAGTTGATTTAATTGATAAAATCCTTCATAGACTCATAGTAATTAATAACACAAAATTCAATTATCCTTTAACAATTAGCGACAGGGGTATAAATGTCAGTATCTAACTTTGATATAGATTATAAATTGTTATGTGTTTTTTTTTCTTTTTTTAAGATGAAAGTGTACGTGTTCTAATTTTAAAATATCAAATTCATGTATTAATTCTCGTTGAACAATAGGATTTTCCATTGTAATAACGAACCCCTATATCATGGTAATCACCATATATTAGCCCTTATTGTACTGATCATAATTAAAATCCTTACATTTAAATTGTAACATCTTAACTATTGAAATCCTTTTATGCATCCCTGTGGTATTTTTCCACCGAAAAAAAGAAAATTACTAGTTGGGTCTTTAATCTGGCATGCTGTGGTAGGTGTGGGTTAGTAATGGCTTGATTTACAGAAATAAGGAAGTTGATAAAAAACAAACTAATCATTGAATGTATTCCAGTGTTGAATATTGAGTGTTACGCACACAAAATATCCTTTTCCTTCACTGATATTTTCAATATAGGAGTTTTCAATATAGGAGACTTTATTCTCATCTTAAACTGGTTGCACCTTTAAAGAGTGAAAGTCAAGACGAAGAAATTGCATAAAAAGGTTGATGTGTTTTTAACTAGCATTCTTGAGGAACACGAAAGTTCTAAGAATGATAAACACCACTGCTTGTTGACTGCATTGTTGTCACTTGAAAATGATCCTCAAGAGGACATATACTTGTTAAATAAGAAATCAAAGCAATACTTGCGATATATACATTCTTGAGATTCAATCACTCTAAATCTTTTTACACCATATGTAGTTATTTGAATGAATTTCACACCAGGTAATACATATGATCTTTGTGCTTCTAACAATTTTTTTTTTTTTTGTTTTAACTCTCCGGTTCATCAGGGTAAAGGGGTCTTTACTAATTTGGAGTTTGACCGGGACTCCGGGAAGTAAGTAAAGTCTGATCAAGAATTGTTTCCGTCAATGTTAAACTCGGGTAATACCTGAATAATTCAACCTTAACTTCAGCATATTAACCACTTGTGTCCAAACAAATTTAATTACTATATAAGAATTCATTCACATCATCACATAAATTTAACGCATGAATGAATAACTACATACATTAACCTAATTTTGTAGAACATGCTTGTAGCTAGGATAGACACATCATTGAGCACAATAGAATGGTCAATTGCTAAACTTAACAAGAACCCAAGAATTATGATCCAGGTCCAACAAGAGTTGAATATTGTTGTGGGACGAGATAGACTAGTGGTTGAACTTGACTTGCCCTGCCTACCCTACTTGCAAGTTGTGGTGAAGGGAACATTATGTCTCCACCCACCACCCCTCTTTCCCTCCCACGATTTGCTGAAGAAAGTTGTGTGATACTCGAATATCACATTCCCAAAGGTGCAACTCTCTCGGTTAATGTTTGGGCCATAGGACATGACCCTAAGGAATGACTTAATCCATATGACATTGATGTTGATGTTAAGGGCAATAACTTTGACCTTATACATAACTCTTGGTGCAGGGCATAGGATATGTGTTGGTATGAGCTTAGGTCTAGAGATGGTTCAATTGCTCATTGCTACCTTAGCCCACACATTCGATTGGGAGTCGGAGAATGGATGTGACCCAAAAAAGCTCAACATGGATGAAGCGAATGGACATACCCTCTAAGGATCAATGCCTCTTTTTGTCTACCCTCGTCCTAGGCTCTCACAACATGCATATTCATCAATATCGTGATTTTGAATTTTGCTATTTCTAATAATGTGTATCCAAATAACATTTTCTCTGTTTATAAAAAAATGAAGTTATTATTTTAGTTTATAGGCTAAATTATAATTTTGGTCCCCCTATTTCTAAATTAAGAAATTCAGTCTCATATTTTTAAAATAAACAATTTTGATTTTCCCGTTAATTGACCATCAGTTGACCATCAAAAGTCAAACATTAACTTTGATGTGATATACTGATGTTGACATAGAGCTTATACATGTTGTTGACACAACACTTATATGAAAAAAATTAAACAAAGTGAAAAATAAAAAATTATTTGATAAGAATTGAATTCATGACTTTTTTCAAAGATAAAATAATAAATCACTAAGATATATACTTTGTTTAGTTAACAATATTAACATTATTTTCTATGTATCATTAGTCATAGTGAAAAATAAAAAATATCTTAATAAAAATTGAATTCATGAAATTTCTTCACAGATAAAGTAATAAATCACTAAAACATATATTTTGTTTAATTGACAATATTAACATTAATTTCTACGTATTATTAGTAAAGAGTTATTATTTTTTTTCTTCAAATTATCAAATTTATAAATTAAGAAATATTTATATAAATATTTTTAATTTTATTTTATATCATTTTGTATGTTATTATTTTAAATAATTTACATATTTTTATTTTTATTTTACCAGTTTATAATTTAAACTTCATAAATTAATATGTAAATTATTTACATTAATTTTTTTAAACCTGATTCTAATATACAAATTATTTTAATTTTAATTATTTACCTAAAATTAAGAAAAAACTATATATTAAATATTTTTATTTATTGATTTTAATAATTTGAAAAAATAACAATAACTGCAATGATATATAAAAAAATAATGTTAATATGGTTAGTTAAATAAAGTAAAGACTTTATTATCTTGTTTATGAATAATTTTACATAAATAACTAAAGTAAAAATAATTTGTATATTAAAATTAATTTTAAAAACATTATGTAAATAATTTACATATTAATTTATGAAATTTGATTATAAATTGAAAAATAAAAACATATAAAATGTTATGAAATAAAATTAAAAATATTTATAAATAATTTTTTTAATTTATAAATTTTGGTAGTTTGAAAAAAATAATAACCTTGATTAATGATACATAAAAAAATAATGTTAACATAATTATAATTATAAGTATGTTAGTAATTTATTATTTTATTTTGAATAAAAGATGATGAATTCAATTATTATTAAGATTTTTTATATTTTTTATACTTAATTTA
>PYAF01006015.1:515139-526647 GCA_007407185.1 Glycine tomentella | reverse complement strand
ATTTTGAATAAAAGATGATGAATTCAATTATTATTAAGATTTTTTATATTTTTTATACTTAATTTAATTTTTCCATATGAGCGTCATGTCAATATCCTACTTAAGTTTTATGTCATTAATATAATACATCAAAAGTCAACATTTAATTTTAGATGTTTAGATAATGATCAACTAACAAAAGAGCAAAATTATTTATTAAAAAAAAACAGAAAGACTAAATATTTTAATTTAAAAATAATTTATAATGTACATGTCTTTTCTTATTTAGTAATTAGGATTTATTTTTAAATTTCGAATATTTAATACACAACGAAGCTTGTATATGGAGAGAGGTAAAAAGAAATATTTCTCGTCCTTGGACATATGCAAAAGTATGATTTTATATCATATGATCCACTAGAATGACCATCCCTTAATCCCCCACTTCAAACAATAGTAATGGTTAATTAGTAATCCTATCCTATTATTTACAGTGTACTCCTATTTATACGAAATGAGATTTTGATTTTGTTTTAGCTTAATCTATACTTTGCATTTTTTTGGTAATTTTAATTCACCACGATAAGCAAGTAAGACCAATCCATAAACTTGATAGGATTCAAAATAAATATTTTATTCTCAATAAAACCTTTTTATTTTTATTTTACAGCCATTAAAAATGTAAAAAAAAAATTGTAAAATCATTATTAATATTAGACTAAAATATCTATTTTGTCCTTATAATTTTTTTTTTTAATTTTGATACTGTAATTTTTTTATAAAATATGTTTGTTTTTGTGTTTTAGATAACATTTGTTTTGAAAGAATTAAAAAAAATATAAAAAAATAAATTACGGACGAAAATGTATTTAAGCTTGATATTATTACACGAAAACTTTCATCACAAGAGAACAAAGTCGGGTTGTTAGCTCCGATTCGGTGACAGAAACTCCATCATCATCATCAACTGAATTCCACGATCTCGAAGAAAAGAAAAGTCTCACTTTGCCACCAACCAATCAATGTCCAATGGTTACGAATTTGCGATCTTTAGCCCCTGAAACCATGTCATTGAGTATGGAAGACCAAGCTCTGTCGCCAGCTGGCAGCGATCTGAAGTGCGATGGGTACGGCATCTTCCTTGTCGTTTCGTCGGTTTTGTTTGTTCTGTATCTTACGTTGCACGCCAAGAAGAACCTCAACAGCCTCTGTCGTCGAGGCTCCTATGTTGTCGTTTCTTGCTTTTCAATGTAACCTGGTCTTAACTTACATATTGCATGATATATAACAGCTCATAAAACCATCAACCAGAGTATTGTCAATTTTGCAGAGAAGGAAAGTAGTCTAATGGCTAGTCACCATTCGTTCATATCAGCAACATTGATCACTACCATGATTGCAACCTTATTTTAAGGATAACAATGGGTGCTACAAGCACAATACTTAAGAAAGTTATGCAGTGATTTTTGCCTGTGAAATGATAAGTGTTTTTGTTTTGGCAGTGATTGTATGTTCACAAGTTCATGGCAATTACTTTCTATAACTCTTTCTGCAGTGAATGTCCATGATGTAAATTTCCAAAGGCCATGTTGAATTATCGCCACCTCCTTTTTGTGAGCTTTCTTGAAAATGTTTTCAAGTTATTTTTGTCATATTATTTAACTCAACTATATCATTCTATGGAAAAATTCATTTGTATGTTGTGTAATCTCTGTGATACTAACAAAGTGGGAAAGGTAATATTTTTATAAAAAAGAGTTGATAAGCTTCCTAATAATAATAATGGTGGTTGCAACTTGCAATGATTTTCTGTTTATGGCTATTTTTCATTGCATATGAGGCACAGTGCCACAGCGTTTATGTCCTGTCAGGTCTTGATTGTTCTCCAGATGTTAATTACTCCTTAAACTGCTTTTAACTGGCATCACCTTTTAGGCACGATTGCTTGAATCTCCTTTTGCTGATTCTGTGATTCAGCATTTCCTTATCAGGCTATATATGTTTTTGGATTCGAGGTCCCATTGTTCAATCACAATGTTGAAAGTACACATACGATCAAGTGGAGTTTGTGGATAATACATAAATTATTGCTTGCTGCAGCATATGGTTTTATTTTATTTGCAAGTTTCTCCAAATGGAAAGAGAAACTGCCCCGTGAGTCTCACTTCTAATTCTGTTGGAAGTTATGTTCTAAATGGATTCATATTCTGACTTTAAATTTTCTCTCATCTTTATAGCGAGGCCAACTTTCTACAACTATGTTGCTGTAATGTTTGTCTTCAGTGTGATTACCCTGTTTGCTTGTGGACTAGCAGCAATTGGCGCTGGACTCGGCAATTGGTAATCTTATATAACTTCTTTGCAATTAGAACTTAGAAGAGGTACTCAATTATCATCTCTATATCTTCAGCATGAATGACACAATATCTTTCTCATTTGCAGGTTATATGATCTCACTGTGCTTTGTTATCACTTGGTATCTTCCATTTCTTTACGTAACTTTTCTTGCAGATTTTTTCCAGGTAAGAACTTGTTTGATATTACTGTTTCTTTCTGGTTTTTATAATACATGCATGAACATCATATTATGTGCTGCAGGAGGAAGATTTCCTTTTGGACAACGCATATTACTCCGAGATGAAAGATGCCGGATTCTTTGATGCTGACTGGAAATAATTCCTCAAAAAATTACAAATGGAACCGACAGGCTTTTTTTGTCTGTGCATTGTTTGTGGACCAAGTGGGAGAATGTTAGTTTATTTTCTGTTGCTTGACTAAGTCAAAACAACATAAGTTGGTCAACTCATCTTTATCTTTTTAGAAATAAGTTGTTGCTAAACATTAGACTTTCTAACTAAATCAAGTTGAACTCTGATCCGTCAACGTCTCAATGATATGCTGGATTTGTATGACCCTACTTGCCTGTGAAATGCAGCTATAGGAATAGTGCTTTGGAAATTAATCATATTTCTATTAACCAAGAAAATAAACTCCAAAATCCACACAGCATCAAGATATCTTTCTGAAAAATAGGTAGTGCCTCAACTTGTCATCAGCAACTGCATTTTGCAATTCTAAACTCCATATTGAAAGTTCATAGTTTTGGAAAATCTTGTTCATCATCTCCATATTCAAGACCCACATGATAGGCAACTAAACATATATTGGTCTCCGCATTTTGTATTTTGTAACATGCACCTACCAATGGACAGCCACTTGAAATGGCTGGCCTTGGATTTTTGAAGTGTTGGTTTGCATTGAATGGATCTGCAGGAGAATTCTTTTTTATTTTATTTATATACTTCTAATAAATGAATCTTTCATAAAGAATGTAAACTTGCTCTGGGTTTTGAGTTTCGTAGTCATTTTAAATTTGTTGCATTCCAGCACAACTAAGACTCTTTTAAGTCCAAACTCTTTCGTTTTTGAAACATTTTAAAATAGTATATATCATATCAATAAAAACATACTCCAAGGATTATGTTTCAGATAGATGAACACTGCTTATTTTAAAAGTTATTAAATATTATACTTACTAAAAGATGTGCCATATTGATGTTGGTACTGACAGATGAAACTGGAATTATAAGATGTTGGATTGATAGCTTTTCGGTGGGTCAAAGTTGGGTTAATTGTAGTCTTTTTTTTTTTGAGAGAAGGGGGGGGGGGGGGGGGGGGGAGGTTGTCAAAGTTAATTCTGTTAATCATACATCTCCTTCACAGTTAAAACCTAATCCAGATCTGTGTTGATTGTCTTGGTCTCGGCCCACTCCCGGAGTTCCGGTCTATCCATTAGGTTCATGCCAATATAGATGGCCCAGTGACCCATGCCACATATGTTTGGTCTCTTCATCGAGACCTGAGAATCTAAGCCTATATACATAGCCTTGGATTGTGAGCGGAAAAAGTTAGCAATATTTCATTTCTCATTTAATTCCCGCTTTACGTTACCTTGTTAATCAACCACTAACCACAAACAATTTCTGGGTTGCTTAACTACTTTTTCTCAACACTAATTAGTCTTTTTTTTTTTTATTAAGCAAAGAGAAAATTCTTCGACCGTTGGTGCAGCTAGATATTCAATTAATAAAAGCAGAAGCAGTGTATAGTTCGGAGTCCACTAGTCCAGACTCCTGTCGTTACTTCTGGCAACCCACAAGTACAATTAGAGATAACATTGAATTAGAGGGGACCATGGTGCATGGAACATATCCATGTGATGTTTTAAAATTTTAATCTAGTCCAAAGAACCGTTAATAAGAGGCGTGGTGCAACAGAAAATCTTTTATTTCCAAGTTAGTACTTGCCATAATTAAAATATATACTCTATACAACTAGCAAAATTGCTTAAAACAAGTCATCATCAATTTTATCTAATTACAGTGTTACTGTTAAGTTCCTCCCATTTTTTCTACTCTTTCCGGACCTTTGCAAGAACCAAGAAGTCAATAAAATGTTCAAAACCCTTTATTTTGCCACCTCCGTGCTCGCAGTCTTTGGATGCCATGGTAGCATAAATGACAAAAGAAATGGCGAAAGATAAATAGTGACAAACTCCCAAAGGTCCGTTTACTGCAGTGCTTAGGCCTCCTCACCCTGTTAGCCTTTCACGAGTCTCTATGATACTATTTTTCCTTTCTTGATATAGGGTAAAGAAAAGAGGAGCGTGACTACAAATATTAATTATTAACAACATTAGTATAATATGAAAAATATTTTTTAGAGTTAACTTGTGTATAATTTAGGAGAGAAAAAATATACGAAATAAATAATTGATTGAATTAATAATATAATATTATAGAAAGAGAAAAAAAATATATTAAATAATCACACTATTATACTATAATAGTGAAGTGATAAGTGAAATTGCAAAAGTACAAAAAGCATTGACAAGCCGACACGAAAGGGGGCCAACTATCATACCACCGTTTACACATTACACAACTTTACCATCTCCCTCTCCTCTGTGTTATATTTTGTCCTCTTATTCTCATCTGATCTCACTCACACACACCATTCTACACTCCTTTCTCTCTCTCTCACTCACTCACTCACTCACTCACACTCTCTTCTGTGATAGCTGTACCACGTTTTTTCTTCTCCATCCAGCCTCAGCCCCAACACCATTCTCATGGCTGCTCTAACTCTAGCACTGCTTCTTCTGGCTTTCACTGGCACTTCAAGTATGCTTTTCTTACAAACTCCTTTTCCTTTACTCTCCCTTCTCACTTTTTTTTTTTTTTTATAGTTAAAACATTTTCCATATTTTTAACTACTGGATCTATCACTCTCCTTTCTATTTTCTCACAATATCTTCAAAGAACCAACCTCCCTCCCAGCTAGGGACATATTTGGTCATGTAACAATCATAAGCACCACATTTCTCAACATGACTTGTAAACATCTAGTGTATATTCATGTGTCCTTTGCTCTTCAAACTGTGTATACACCTTTATTATTGCAAAAGCCATAAGCTTTTCTCTAAATTACTCTATAATTAAATCCTTTTGTTAAAACTGTTGAAGGTGCTACATGGTGCGTTTGCAAGGATGGAAGCGACGCGATCCTGCAGAAAACCTTGGACTATGCTTGTGGAGCTGGTGCTGACTGTAACCCTCTCCACCAAAACGGGCCTTGTTTCCAGCCCAACACCGTTAGGGCCCACTGTAGCTACGCCGTGAACAGCTACTTCCAAAGGAAGGGTCAAGCTCAAGGGTCCTGCGACTTTGCCGGAACAGCCACTGTTACTGCATCTGACCCCAGTAAATCCTTCAATCTCTCTTTTCTTTTTCTTTTTCTCTCTCTTAGCATGTATTCCTTTGAACAATAATCGTAGCTAACCCTTTTATCTGTTTCTCTTTTTCTTGATGAGCAGGCTCTGGCGGTACTTGTGTCTACCCTTCTAGCGTCAGGTATGTATTTGTATTTGATCCACCCATCATCTTCAAGCTTTCTTCTGGTTTAATATGCTTATCTTTTCTTTTTTTGACTATAGTTTTAACGTGGTTGTTTGGTTTTCAAGCTTGGTGATGTTGGTTTTGAACTTTTTACTTTTGTTTATCATAATAATATGGGGGATGGGGCACTTGCATAGATTATTGATTATTTATAAGTTGTTATTATCTACAAAAGAGAGTTCTCTTTAGTATTGGGGTTGTAGTGGGGACATTGCTTTGCCATAGGCATATTCGCAGCTGTGGTAGTGTAATAGTAATAGCATTTTGTGAGCATGTAGAGGAGGTTGGCCTGTGCTTCGTAGTTCGGTAATAAACATTGTTTTAAAGTGAACCAAGTACTTTTGTTTTTAAAATAAAGTAATATTCCTTAGAAAACCTTTTCTATTATCGTAACAAACTTTTGTTAGTTTATTTAAATTTAAATTTATCATTTTTTTTACCATGATATATTTAAATCGATGATAATGAAGACCATATTATGTATGAATGGAAGAGTGTCACATTCCGCATTAAAGATTTTTTTTCCACTTTTTCCTGATACTAAAGTAACAGTACTACACTTGTACTCTATTTTTATTATCATATAGAAGAAAGTAGAGGAAAATTTCAAATTTTCTCTTTTAGTTTTTTGAATAAAAGAAGAATATGAAAGTGGCGTAAAAAAATAAAAATATAAAAGAAACATTACTCAAATAATTATTGAAGTTAAAGCCCGCCATGATAACGCAAATGAAAATGGGTACAAATGGTGATGAAAAACTGAAAAGCAGAATAATATCCTTACTTTTGAGGGAGTGTAGTTGAAGGCAAAAAGTTGGAGCTAAGAAAATAAATTCAGCTCAATTGCTGATATTTTTTTTTGGGACATGCCCAATAGGTTTTATATATATATATATATATATAAATATATATATATATATATATATTCTGAATTATAATATTCCTTTATTAGACGGATATATGCCCTTTTTTTCTTAAGTTGAAAAAAGAAAAGAAAAATTTATATTCTTTGATTGGTTCCTGGGCGCATATCCACCCAATCCCGTTTTAGGAAGACAAGCTATGCTGCAAGCCTTAAATCTCCCTTTTTTATTTTTAATTTCTCTGTTTTATTAATGTTTCTTTGACATGTGGTCCAATCCAACGTGGAAGAACACCTTTGTATTCATTTCATTTTGACAATGTCCTAATTTCATTATTGATGTCTGCAACATATTGCCCATTTATTGGGTGATTATAGCCGTTGCAGCGAGTCACTGAGCTTTAACTTAATGAAAGATCTGCAATAATTGGGATCCGATGCTCTAGAAAAGTTTGAATCTCTTTGAAATTTAATAAAATATGGCCAAGTATCACTAAGAAATGACGAGTTTGTCCCAACTGAAGTCTCTTATCTTGTGCTTTTTGCTTCGCCTTTTTTTGGTAATAGAAAAATAACAAGACAGGAATGCCCCTATTTATTATTTACCTTATTATAGTAAAAAAAAAAAAAAAAAAAACAAGTGGACGACAGCGTTTGGGTGAGCATTGAGCACTGAGCAGTCTGAGTAGTAGTAACTTTGAAATTTTATCGTTGATGATGAGGATGAAACCAAGGCTAGATGAAGCAGACACTTGCATCGTGATCTGGGCCATCATCAACTTTTCGAAAAGTCGAGATATTTTTTCTCTGTGTTGACCATTCTTGCTTCGGTGCTTCCCATCACTTTCATTAGTTTATCTCCCTTCTGCTACTTTTTAACCTGCAAATTTGCAAAAAAAGTTTTTTCCTCTCTATACAATAGTACTATTTTTTTACACTACTGCCCATCTCTCCTCTTTATTATGAGAGGGTAGAGTTAAAAAAAAAAATGTGGTACGGAAAACTAAAATGGAGTAAAAAATTTGAGTTTTGGGTTGATGGGTGTAGAGGTCTGTGCTGTGTAACCCAAGACCTATGTTTTACCAAAGCCAAATAACTATCAATTATAGTCCACACTTTCTTTATTGTCCGTGAGCTGAGGGAAAGGACAATTGTTTTAAAAAGCAAATCTCGTTAATAGATGTTCTCACTGATGTGGAATAAAGATGAATATCCTTAAGAACCAAATTTGGTTCATGATGGAGTCATTATCAACTTAAAAAAAGTAGTTGAGGATTGAGAATGAATATTGGTTGTAGTAGATCAGATGTAGTTTTTCTAAAATTAATGGCATTAAAAATCGACAATTTGAGTTGAAGAGCTTGATAGTAGGATTTGTAGTCTAAAATGGTGTCAATGAGTTTGAGTCCAAAACTTACTGGTTTCAAAATATTTGGTAGCATGTGTTTGCTGTCATTCATGATGGAGTATGATTCCAATAAAAAATCATTACGTAGTTGGAAATTACTAAACAACTTTTATTTTTATGTGACACGAGTTTTATTAACTTTCTTGTAAATTGAAAAACTTTGGTTACACGTGAAGTTTAATTGATATCATAGACATGTGATTACCCTGTATCATGGAAGAATAATTTTGCCTTCACAGCCTACCCAACCCTAGTGTTCTAGTTAGGTATTAGTTTTTGTGGCCATAGAACGTTTGAAACACCAAATGTGACCGAGTATTTTGTTCGTTTCCTTTGTCTAATCAGCGCTGCAGGCACTGGTTCAACTCCTGTGACTACCACACCAACCATGGGCACCACTCCTACTACTGGAACTCCATCAACAAGCACCGGCACCGGCACCGGCACCGGCACTGGAACCACCACCGGCACCACTCCATACAGCACAACACCTGGAGTATTAGGAGGCATTGGCAGTGGCATGGGACCTTCAGGATCCGGCATGAACGACGAAAGTCACGGTGGCATTAGAGTTGTACACAGCAGTAGTTTCTTCTCGATCGCTCTCTTCTCTGCCTTCATGATGCTCTGCTGGGGTTGAGAATAAAAATAAATGGCTTGGCCTGGGTATATGGTGCAAAATGCCGTATGTCACTGTATTAATGTGAATGTTATTTTCTAGG
This sequence comes from Glycine tomentella, assembly GCA_007407185.1. Classification (NCBI taxonomy): domain Eukaryota; kingdom Viridiplantae; phylum Streptophyta; class Magnoliopsida; order Fabales; family Fabaceae; genus Glycine; species Glycine tomentella. The sequence continues at coordinate 517,719 of PYAF01006015.1, read as the reverse complement.
TGTTGAACTTGGGAAGTTACTTTTTGGGGTTCTTATAATATTTTTCTCCACCTTCTGCTAGCTATTGGGTTTTTGATTAATTAATTGAATTCGGTTACAATTTGGCTCCAACTTGTTCCTAATCTTAGGCTCCTACTCTGTACAAAGAAGTACATAACGCTGTCAATTAGATGGATGGACCTAGTGACACCAATGCTATGTATTTCTCAACGTAATTTTGGTATATGGGGTTTTCAATTCTAAGCTAAAGAAATGTACTAATGCTAGGGAATCTTCTTGATACCGTGAATTGTGTCGCTTTAATGGAAAAAAAAATCATGCCCAATGTTGTGGACTTATTATGTGTTTGGTTTGTAGATAAAATTATTGTAATGCATGCTAATGTAGATTAAACTGATAAAATTTAAATAAAAATAAAAAATCTTGATTTTTTGATAAAATTACTTTTTATCTATGGGATTTTCAGACATGTTCTCTTAAGATGTGTTGGAATCTGTTTTTTAAAATAATGTTGAATGTCAATCCAGCTATTTTTGGAATGTGCGAAAGTGTAAAAACAAACACACTATTAATAAGTAGATTTGTAATGTGAAATACCAAGTTTTTCATTGACTGTAGTCTTGCCAAACAGTATGTGGTCCTTATATTAAAATTTTTGAGCTGTATAATCATTTGCCGAAAGCAAAAGCACGACAAAATGCGGTACCAGTCAATAAGCTGTTTCTGGAAGCATTAGGGTAGGGTTTCACCATGAAAAATCCATGGTGATCACATGGCACACCATTTTTAAATTTGTTTGTTTTTTAATTCACCGTATGGGCTGTTCCCTGATTCTCTTGTCAGCTTCAGTGTGGAGTGTTTCCCAATTAGCATTTGATGGCTCAAATAATTTTATGTTTGTCTTCCCAATATAATTAATTTATCTCTCCATTTTATGAAACGGTATCTTTGGTGCTTGTTCTGTTGTATGAGCAATTGTACATTACAGCGTTTCCGTTTGTTTCTCTTGCATTCCCCACATGTCTGTTTATTGGCACATGGCTTGCTAATTCACTTGTAACTTACTTTTGTTCATTGAAATTTGAATCACGTTGCCGAATATTTCTTTTAGCGTTTAATTACATCAATTTTAATTAAAAAATTATTTAATTATATTTAATTATATCAATTTTAATTTTTTTTTCAATTTATCCTTGATTAAAACTAGTCATTAAAACTAGAATTGAACACATGAGTTATTGTAAGTATTTTGATATTATATTTGATTCTTAAGAATAAAAAAAACTAAAATCTCAGTCAAATAAAAAGTATTTTATCGGTAATAACATTAAATAAGAGAAAATTAGTTAAATTTTTTTATATTTAAGATAAAAAATATTTTTTTTCTTTTTATATTTGAAATCATGAAAGTAATATGTTATCAATTTACTTCTAATCGAGTTACTTGTTCCCGGATGTATTGAATTCAACTGGCAACTAGGTATTGCTATGGACTTCATCCCATTTGCTCTTAAGAACTTTTGGATTTGTGTGTTTCCTGGGCTAGGGTGAACTAACTCTTATGAATTGGGTTTCACTTATCAACAAAAATCAAACTCAAATCTTTATTTGATGCATTAATCTTCAAAATTGAGCCAACCATCATTTAGCCATAAACCTTCTCATCAATTTTTAATACTTTTCAAAGTAGTATATTTTAGTACTTCAAAGAATTAGCACACAAAGAATTAAAGTAAAACACACACACACACACACACACCCTGTTTTATATGACAAAAAACTTATTTGAGTCAATTTTCTTTTTATCAAATACAACTAATTTTTAGAGACTTAATTAGTCACATAATGTTTCAGTAAATAATTAAATATTTAATTCTTCAATTTAAAATTATTTAAAAATATTATTGTTGTTATGTGAGATGTACATGTTTCAATAAATAATTAAATAAAATAAATTTAATTCATTATAGAATTCTTATTGTAAGATAATTTAAAAAATAATCAACTTATTTCGTACCAGAACAATTCTTCATCTCAAAGAAAGTATTATTTAGATTTTTTTTATTGTACAAGACACATAGAAATTAATGATATATATATATATTTACATAAAGGTTGACTCCTAATATATATTAAAAAATATAAAAGTAATAAATAAATGATTGATTAATTAAAATGATGAAAAATAAAATAGTAAATTACTATATTATTTATTTTTAAATTTATAATAATATATTTTTTATATAAGATAATATTTATTTTTACTCATGTATATTACATTAAAGTTGGGGACATAACAACAATAATATTAATCAATTTAATAAGAAACATGTACATCTCACATATTAATAACAACAACAATAATAATAATTTTTCAAAATTAGATCTAATTTATAATCATTTTTTGTCATGTACTTAATTAAATACTGGGGAAAAATATTTTATCTATTATGCTTATTTAATTTACTTGATACTAATCTTTTAACGATATAAATATTTTTTTATTATGCAAGATACATAAAATTTTCATATATCTGATACTAGTGATAATTATATATTATTATTTTTTCAATCACTATT